>DWLZ01000101.1:0-13838 GCA_018251995.1 Urbanus velinus | reverse complement strand
ATACGTAAGATTTTTGTGTGGACTATTAACAATGTGACATTAACGTACAGAACATTTTTGAAAAATTATTGAGTCGCATAAACGTAGCAACCGACATGACAATTTAAAATCAACCTTATCTCAAAGTAACAGTACTTTCAGATCGTCGACTATATCTTTAACTCTATTATCAAACTGGCAATCATGTCGATCAATCTTACTTTAATTAAAAAATTACAATTAAATAAATTTAGCCAACGTATTTAATTTCTTTTTTTTAATTAATTGATAGACAACCACCACTCACCTCGTCCTTATGGAAGTCCCTGAGCGGCTCGACGACGCGGCCGCTCTGGCGCAGCTGACGCACCATGTCGGTATCGTTGTGGTGCGTCTTGATGGTCGCTGCGTTGCTCGACACCAACGACGACGCGGACTCGATCAGGTCCGGCCGTAGAGTACCCTGCCCGAGGAGGACTTCGTCTTCCCTGCCGAAACACGAATATTGAATATTAATGTTGTATCAAATATTATATTTGTACTGGTAATGCTTTTTTTTACATGCAACGGATATAACATTTTCTAAAACCTATTGTACTTTTCTTGTCTACTTTTTATACTCATACACTTTTATGAAGGCAGTGAAACCCTTTAAGGTTCGACAGCGACAACCGCCAAACTTATTTCTGCCTAACAACAGCAGTTATCCTTTGCTGCATTCTGGCTCGAGGGATGTGTGATGGTGATATACTTATCTAAAGTGTTCTAACTTAGTCCTCAAGGGTAACAACGGAGATACCTACATCCTGCTACTAGCGACGCCTTACACCGCCGTAACTTACACTGCGGTAATGCCGCCGGAATTCCACCAACCGTCCCCCTCTGCCGGAACTGTGCGACACGGGGTGTACGTGCCGCCTGACGGACACCGGGGGCACACTCACCGCAGGTGCAGCACGTCCCGCACGATGGTCTCGGCGACGCGCACGAACACGTCGCCGATGATGCGGCGCTTGTCCTCGGGCGCGGCCGCGTGGCACAGCAGCGGCGTGTGCCGCGTGCGCCCGCCGCCCGCGCCCTCGCGCACCACCGTGCTGCCCTGACGGAACTGGACAACGTACGCAATATTGAGAAACATTAACAACATTCATTTATATCCATATATTTATTAACATTGTTAATGTTATTGATCGACATCGGCAATATTATTGATGAACTTTGTTGATCAATAATGTTGACATTATTATGAAACATCGTCAACATTAGTGATCTACAGTGTCTATATAATAAATTAACAACACAATTGTCATCAACACCAACATTACTGTGACCTATGTCAATCAGTAATTAACTTCATTTTTATCAATAGGTATGTTTAAAATAACTATCAATACAGTTATGGTCACAAACATGATAAAATAAGGGGAATCTAAATGAAGCATGTAATTAAATAATAATTTTAATACCTATACAATATTAACCATGAAAATGGTTCAAATCCCAGACGTCCAATATATAAGACAGGCTTCATGAATAAACACGAGTAAATTAATGAACTATGAATTAATACGACGTTACCTGATGCGATGCATTAACTACATGAAGGCGAACACCGAGCTCGCGAAGGCACCTCTCCACCTTTGCACTCTCATTCTTACGCATAAAACCTGGAACAACATTTGTTTAACTTCAATAACCATCCAAAAGAAAAGTATCATACATAAAAGTATCATAGTTTTTCGTATAGTATACTTAAATAGAGATACTTAAAGAATAAAATGAGTCAGATAATTATTAAATGGTTGATATAATATTTCACATGAAACCATTGAAAATCCTCTTATTCCTGTAACCGTGTCCATATCAAACTCAAGTTGTGCTATTTTATTCAACACCAGAAAACTCAGGTAATACATCAGATAAATATTATAAAGCGGCACATTATTATTCTTCAAAAAGTCCATTTGTTATCTAGTGTCATTTCTTACTGAATTAAACTATAGACCTTGTTAGAAACAGAAACCACAAGCCGAAGCATTTTTTTCTGCCAACAAATCAATTATTAAAGAATTCTCACCATTGTCAACATGTAATGCAATAACTTGATCCTCACGTAAAGCAGTTCTGAGTAGCGCCGCGCACACAGTCGAATCCACACCACCACTTACAAGAACCTGTCAAATAAAATATCACATTACTAAATAAAATAAAATATACTTCATTCCTAAACATAATTATTTTTACAATTTTACATCAAAGTTATATATCATATTATGTTTCTTTGCTTGGTGTGCCCTACGGCATAGGCCTCCTCCAATCTCCTTCACTGAATCCTGTCAATTGCCATTGGCCATAAGGTACCCTTAAAGATATTGTCCCATCTTTTTATTTGCACATTACTATGCTTATACAAATTTCTCCGGGCTCCTACATGGTTATTATTTTGAAAGTTATAGGATTAAAGCAGCAAACGATCATGCAGTCCATCTGGTGGTAAGTGATGATTGCCGCTAATGGACATCTGTAAAAAAGTTTAAAAAGAACATAGGTTCCATTTGTAGTCAATCATACACACCTTACACACCTTCTATGGAAAGGAAATCCAAACCATGTCCAAATAAAACTACGACTACAATATTTTTTCTGTCAAAAGATTCAGCCCAGATCACACTTCATTTACAGGGATATGGTGAATATTTGACCACCGACCGTACATTGGTATAGCTCAATCAATCACTTTGGACCACCTTTAACGACTACATCAAATATTGACAAATTTAAAGACCTATTATGTCAATTTTTACAATGATTTTTACAATTTTTACGATTCTACAATGTTTAATTTGAATGTCACGGTTGTTATTTATATTTATATATAATTTCGGTTCTATGAATAATTAAATCTGTTTCAAAATTCATTATTTCTTGTTTAAGATTCATTCTTTCTAACTTAAGACTCATTCTTTTTGGCACAAGAGAGTAACAAATAAGCGAATGTTGCGTAAAAAGATTTCCTTGTCCTATATTTTGTCTTGCAAAAAGAAGGATGTTTCTGCACGTAATTCTCATGCTCTTAGAACAGACATAAAGCCTCTAGCAGACATGCTACTTTTAACATCGGTTTTTGCGTTTTAACGACTGCATCGTTTCTGCATCACGTTTTGACGACTTGCTGAGTTCATGATCAAAACGTGAGTGGAATTGCAATATTAGTTTTTGGATTTTTTGAGTTCAGTTCTTGCTCCAATTATTTAAAAGTAGCTGCGGGTGGCATTCACACGTGTGGATCTCGTTTGGTCGCATCGCAGCTTCTAAAAAGCAGTTAACCCTGCGGTGGTTGCGTGGACTAGGTCGCGTGGCGTTGTCTCGTTTAGATGCGCGACCAATGCAGGGTTAAAGCGTCAACCATCAATTCTAAAAGCATATGTGCTTAGGCCCTTATTGCTGCAGTATGAATATTTAAGACAAATGCAGTCATTACATTTGCTTTGACAAGCGTGAGTTCTTTTTAGAAACGGAATGTGTAGTAAAGCTTTTAAGTTGGAACCGGTGTAATATATTTTTTGATGTTTTGCTTTAGGCTCTCAGTGTTGTTAGTCTTAATTGTAGTGAAATGAAGCGAATGTTTTCAGGCAGAGCTTGAATTTGAAAAAATATTATTTCTTGGAAAAAATTACGGTCTAAAGTCGTGATATATACAACTGTATTTTTGGTGTTATACTTAAAGATTTGCAAAGTTATGTAGTCGGATCTTCGGCAGGATATTTGAACATGGTTTTAACTTTTATTTGTTTGTGTAATTAGTGAAATAATAACTTTTTATTACACTAAAGTAAGACAAGAATGATAATGTTGTTAATAATTCTTCATAAGTACTTCACTAGTTACTTACATATTCGGGGCTACTTCTGATGTCCACATTGTGAATCGGCAAACACAAGCCTCCAACGAAACACAAGAACTGCTACGTTAGAAATAGGTGCTATGCTATAGGAGGTATTTCTTCGGTTCCCACCCATAATTTTTTATATTTATACGGCAGACAGGCTACCTAATGGAAAGTAGTCACCGTCACCTATGGACATTTGCAACATCTGAGAAGCCGCCGATGCATCGCCGACTTTGGAGGAGAGCTGTTTTTGCGCCTTTTTAGAAGAGCCCCACGTCTTATCGCTCTGGGAATACCTTAGGAGGAAGAGGAGGAATCCACATTTTGCATCAAAATGATTGAGAAAACCGAACCGCGAAGAACCGTCACGAGTCCAGTTGATGTGGATGGAACTTCATACTTCGGCGAGTCGTACGATAGAGGAAAAATGACGGAGGTACCAGATCAAATAGTTCCTCGAAATATTCACCATTCGAAAGCCGGTAGAACACAGTGGAAAGGGGAAGAGAGTTATCTCTTCCCCTTTCCCCCGTGTTCTACCAGGACGACCCAAGGATCTCCGAACGGTTAGAACATGCTTAGGGACATAGTAACCTATGTTCCTCCGCAAGCTTAAAGGTTCTAACCGTTCGGAGATCCTTGGGTTTTCCTTGTTCTTCCTGGCAAAATCTATCATCTCTCTTATGATCTACACACAATACTCTCAATCTAGAAATGGTACATATTATTCTAGCCGTAGGCAACCAAAGAGCCACTGGGGTGTCCATAATCCGCTTACAGATGGGTCAGGCCGATTCTGTCTACCACTTAAATCTAGCGGAAAAGGCGCTTAACGCTACAATCGCGTTAACGAACGAAGCTTAATACGATTTGTGTATTATTTAACACTCTACAGAAGAAATATCAACGTACAAGGAAGAGACATTGTTACTTTAAGTTTGTTAAGAATATATCTATTGTACCTTGGAATAATGTTAAAATTATAATACAATAGTAAATTTTTAAATAATGAAAGATCTCGAATAACGGTTGTAATGGTATGCTGTACCCTGTAATTTTAATAGGTATATTTTGCGAATTGCTAATTAACTTAAATAATAATTCATTTGCGTGTAAAATCCCGTAGGATTAGTACCCAAATTAACTCGTTTTAAGTACATTTTTGGTCTGACCTCTGCGGTTTTATATTTTCGCCGTTTGTGTGTTTATGTGAACATCCTCTTTATTTCGCTTTAAACCACAAAACACTAGGAGCGTATTAAAAATCCATTCGCACAAAGACCGCAAACAGCAATCGCACGTGAATGTGTACTCAGCATTATCCAATTAAGGCATTAGGGCGCAAGCTCCGCCCGAGTGGAAATGGAAACGCAAGGAAAATATTAATGTTTATTTAACAGCGCCTAATGTATTTCTTTAAATATACCGTGGAACAATATTTAAACACAAATCATATGATGAATGTTTTAAAGTTTTTACTACTTAGCAATACCGAATTTAACAGTTGCAGATTTAAATAAACGTAGTGCTCATGTAACAAATTGTTTTATCGAGTGAATTTAGATCGTTGATAGTCATTTCTTTTTCTTATGAATCTTCCTTTGTCCTAGGGGTAACAAAAAATCTATGAACGTTCTACGCTACGAAGGAAATGAACAAGGTAGCACATGAAGTATTAGAAATAGTGGATTACTACTAGTACTACAATCTTTAGTGGATTACTTTATATCAATATATATAACCTATGCTCATTTAGTGTATCAATCGTGCCTAGGTATATCTAACACATTTTTATTAACTACCTAGGTACAGAAGAAATTATAAATTGGTATTACACAAATGTCATAGAGATTTATATAATTAATCATTTATTTTATTGTATTTTATTGTGTTTGCAGGACAAGAGATCGCATTTTCTTTATTACCTAACTGTTCTGTGCAAATAAACTATTACCATTACTTATAACACAATTAGATTATCTCTGGATTATTAGTATAATATAAAATTATTTGACGTACCTACTTTAAGTAAATGAAAGTAACATTAAACCGTCTTGGCGCAGCTTACTCGCCACGAAATATCTTACCGTAGTTTCCTAGTTGCGCGTGTACCTATTCATTATGCACTGAAAACTTGGGAAATTTGAATACAAAAGAAAGGAGCTAAAGTCACAACTTCAAGATTTATTTAAGTTTTCAAAGGTTGATTTTTGTAACAGTATTAAAACTTTTATCCTAAGCTACAATTGCAGTGTACACTGCTATCAAAGCTGTTAACACGAAACACATAGCCTGAAATAACGACACGAAACATTGTACAAAGAGACCAAAACAAGCACTAAATAGCACTTATCGCTAAGCGCAGTAAAAGCAACACGGCGACGATACAACTTTCGCAAACTTACAACATTACAAAGCCAAATTTTTGTAGCTATCACGATTACTTGAAGTTATTTCATGTAGGTATTTAGAACGGAAGCGTTGAACATCTAAATACCGTATAAGCATTTGACTCACTAGTCGTTACCCGCGACTTCGATCGCGTGACACATGAATCATATCGTTAAATGTAACATAATTTTGTAAAGTTTTTAATTTAAAAAAATATATTAAATTAAATAACATTAACTTAAGCAAATATTCAATCTAACAATTTTGTAAAATTTTAGGGGGGGGGGGGGATACTTAAATTCCTTACCAATATCTCCAATATTATAAGAAATAACACGTTATCCAAACATGGTTCTTATTTTAGTAGTTTAGGATCTACGCAGGGGCCTATGCGGGGGCAAGGTGGGGCTGTGCCCCGGGGCCCTCGAGCTTACACACATAATATAAATTTAACTAGTGAAAATATCTCCCACATTTGAAGTATAAGTAAACCCAATCCCGGAAACGCTACTTTGATAATCTAATTCTAATCTAATTGATAATCGCCACTTATCTGAAAAAAAAATAAAGTATTAAATTCGCGAAGCTTTGTACCTGAGTTTGTTGTGTTGTGGGTGTGGTTGTGTTGTGGTTGCTGTTGCGCTGCGGTTGTGGTTGTGTTGTGGTTGCTGCACTGCAACCACTGCAACCGCAACGCAACTGCATCGCAACCGCAACCGCACCGCAATCGTAACTGCACCGCAACCGCACCGCAACCGCACTGCAAACGCACCGTAACCACACCGCAACTGCAACTCAACGGCAGTAGCATAACCCCACCAAGACCTACACAACATACCCCATCCACGCACACTTGAAGAATTCACTCTGTATAGGCATTCGTAAGGTATGATCATCATCGGATTCAACGTGTTGAATGCGTATTTTGTCGGCTGTTCTATGACGAATCGTACACTACGTCAAAACGCGACGAATACGGATCAAATAAAGAGCTTAGTTGGGGTCAAAGTTCATTTTTTGCCCAGGGGCCCTTGGTTACCTAGTTACGCCACTGGAACTACGATGATTAGTTTGTCAGTGGGTAACTATACTTCCGTTTTAATACGTACATTGGTATATAAGAGCTTAATATAAAGCGACATGTAGTTCTCGAATAGAGTTTATTCTTTGCAAAAGCGATTGTGGAAGGAAAAATGGATGCTTAAAGTCTTACCTGCAGATCGTCCGTCTGAGAAAACGTGAGAAGCTTATGTTAATGTACCAGATGTTTGTTTACTCATGTTTCTGACCATTTCTTGTTACTTCGAGTAGTTGTTTATTTAACGGTTTTATAATCTGTATTTTACTGATACCTTTTAAAAATTGTTTTTGTTGTTGTTCAATTTTATAGTCATGACGTATCAACATATTATTAATTTATGTAAGTGTATGAATATTGTTTATTAAATAAATAAATGAATGAAATTGTTATACAAATAGTATTAGAGTTCCAGCGAAGTTCTTTTATTAAAACTTGTGCCGGTATTCGCGCTGAACAGAGGAAGTTGTTGGGAAGACAATTGCATGTTTTGGGCCCTGATTAACCTACTCTTTACTTTTGAGTCTTTTAAGTGTAAACGTTTTAGCTTTAGCTATGAATACGTGAAAAAATAGAAGAAATAGATTAATTCTTAAGTATACAATTTTTGTTTTTTTTTTTTTCTTAAGTTATATCTATTAAATAAAAATTGTGCCCGTTTCTATTTTCATTTATTTGCCCGTGACACAAATATTTGTCAAATACACAGGCATACTATAATTTATTCCGTTTATTTTTACGTCTTTTAAAATTGTAATCAAGCTTGATAAAATTTAATTACTTAAGGGAAAATAATATGAAATACAAAGTTACCTACCTTCAAATTTTCTCAACATGTGCCACGTGCCCACTGCAACCAATTTCAAGTACGTAGGTAATTTGTGTCTCCGTAAACACATACTGCGCAAGCCGCAAATTGAATGGGCAAACTGAGTCATTCGGCTCAGACAATTCTGGCCGAATTCTAAGTCCAACTTTGTTTGCACTTCCATTGCAAGCTTGTGACCTTTCCAACTGTAGGTACAAAACTTATTCAGTTAGTTTACATTCCAACGATAATAGAAAAGTTATATAATTGTTATATGTTTGTAAAATTACACGTCCATTGGTTAAATAACTGAGTAGTTGGCACATATTTCAGTGGTTATTATTTTTATGGAGAATTATACTAAATAAAACTGTTAGGTGTCTCGGCAGAACGAAGCTGCTCACGAAGTATAAATTTGTTATTATACATTGTTTCAGTAAAAGAAAAAATAAAAACAAAATATGTGAGTTTGACAAAAATATTCTTCCTAAATTGTTTTGAAACTATGTATGTAGATGTGTCACCAATGCAATATGTTACATTAAAAACTGCATGTACCTAACTTAATTTACATCTGATGAGAAGTTAAACTGTAATAGTTTAATGCGCTTGTTAGATTTTAAAAACAATAATTAAGTTTTTGAGTCAAATAAAAGATATTTTAATTATTTCTCACATAATCCAAACGTAAGACAAATTCTAACTTGTAATTCTGTCACGCTCATAAAATGTGGAATCGTATTTCAAATTTAATAAAATTGTTGTTATATAAATATGTATAAATCTAACTAGCTTCAGGTTTGGTAAGGTTCTAGTTCCACTGGCAATCATTAAGAACTTCATAGGTACTTACATACTTTGAGACATTGTCCATGAAACGGAAACCATTTCGGATAGACTACATTCTCATTTATTTTTGCCAGTTAACTTCCTTTGCTTTGATCCAGCAAAAATCCAGAGAAAAATTATTATTATTATTAGGTATGACATTCATTTAATCAAATCCAGGATATTGGGAATGTCTGCAAGGCGCGCAGCGAGATGCTCGCAGAAAGCTTTATTTAAAAAAATACAATAGTTAATTCAGATAACTGCACTTCACCTGAATAATAATATTAAAAGTTTACTAAAGAAAAGTTTAGTATCAGAGTGATATATTTATTAATTAAAGTAAATACATAGTTAAAGGATTAATATAAAACGTGTTCCTAAGTAATATGAAGTTCAGTCACAAATAACCCTCCATCCAGCAAATCATTAAAACAACACAACAAGCGTCGCGACGCCCTCGCAGGGGGAAAGTAACAGACACTGTAATTGCAACAAGCTAAAACTTGGTGGATCATGCCAAGGACCTTATTATATTATCCTAAGATCTGAATTGAAAAAAATGTTATTAAATATAGTTCTTATACAGTATTTTAGTATTACGTTCGTTTGTAAGCACACAGCCTCACTTAGCATAACTCACCAAGTTTTAGCGTCTTACAACTACAGTGTCTGCTACATTCCTCTTAATAACCCGCTGTAGAGTCCTTGAATATGAACCACAACTGGGCAAATCACCTTCTCTAACCTCACCAAACCTAAAAACGACGATAAGTAACCGGAGGTATAGGTTACTCAGGACTAGTCAGAGAGTCGCAGATTAGAGTAGGCTTATGTCCAGTAGGAGCAACCAAACTTACAACTAAGTTTACATTATTATATTAGTATCAAGGTAACTAGTTCCTAAAATAAAATGGGTGTGCTCCATCTGCAATAAGAATTGCTTAATTGTAATCGTTAAAACCGTTTATATTGGCAACATTGTTCGTCTTGCTGGTATCCTACAGAATAGTCTGAGATACAAATTTCATTATGATAGATAATCTATCATGATGAAATTTTAAGAAATATTTTTCTTACCCTTCAAGAAAGTGATTATAATTTTGGGAACCAATTACGTAGTGCTCATTGTAAAAAAGTCCATAGATACTTTGAAGTCTATTTAGGCAAGAATCTTTAACATTGTTTAAAATTTCCAATTATCTTTTTGATTCATGTCTATCTTAGTAATTACCTTAACTACTAATATTTTTATGTCTTACTTCCCAAATTAATGGCTAGGCCATATTAATGATATGGCGCGGTCATTAATTGCTTAATTTGACTGTCGTTAAAAACTGAAATAGTAATAAGTATTGGACAAATAGAAACGTAAACATACCTTCTACATCATGTTACATCATGATGTTGAAGGGATGATTTATTGTTGTTACACCCCACAATGTCATACTTTATTGTTGAGCGCAAAGGAATCACTGTAAAACATTATTACATAGATACAGCAAGATACTTTACGGTATTACATTGTAGACAAGCAGTAGTCAGCGTATAATTGAAAGCGTGTGTGTATTTTATGCGATCTGAGTTGGTATACAAATACCAACTATGTTTAGTAGTTTAATCAAATAATATATAAACATAAAAATAATGTAAAGGGACGTTTTCAAGAATTAAGCTAAAATTGTTATTAAATCTTACAATTTGTTTAAACGATATAGTAAACAGTATAGTCTACCACATCCACACTTTTCTATAGCCTCAACTCCTTTTTATTGGTTGCAATGCAAAAAAATTAAAAAATTCCATGAACTTTAAATCCCAAGTAGAGCTCAATTCCAACAGATCGTATTAGACCAAAACAGACCTTAAACAAAAAAAAACTAAAATTATATGGCGATATTTACTCCGCACATAAAACACAAAAATCTAAGTCTATGCAACATACGACAAGTTCTACGACTTTTAAATAAATTTACAACGTTAGCATGACAAATAAGCATATTACTGCTAAAAGTTATATTGCCTCATCGCAAACAAGTGTTTTGAGAATGTCTGTACATGAGCGTACGACGTAAGGCCAGTTATTAAAGTTTTATTTCAATCGTAAAACTGAGAGACGGACACCGCACAAACTAAAGTTATTGCATTTTTAAGCCCCATAATTATTGCTCTAACTAATAAAACAGCAATAATACAATAATATATTTATTTACGTTCTCAGATAAATAAAGTAGGTAGATCTATGATTCCTAACAAAAAAATGAAGCCATTTTTAAAATGGTCGGGTTATAAAACTACATAATCAGTTTTATAAACCGACCATTTTAAAAATGGCTTAAATAAACTAAAAGTAAATAAACTAAAGTTACTGACAAGAAAGTACGTTAGTTTTGTGTAAGTGTGTGCGCATAAATACATGAAAGTATTAGTTTTTTGGCTGGTGAGTAATCTACCTATTATATTTATCTGAGACAAGAATGTTAATATTATTAAACAATACACATAAAAACATGTCTGAAAAACTTTTAGTGACTTTGTTTTTAAAAGTGGATCGGAAATTTTCTTTGTAAGTGCATTCCCGAACAGCGAATGCTATCTTCCTTTCCCTATAATCTCTGGTACGAATATCCGAGTTTCTTTGATACATTAGGTTTTACAATTCTGGTCGATTTACCGTTTGAAAATTTGTTTGATATTCAGAATCCACATCGCTTTGAGTGCTTTTCACATCTCTGTTCAAATTGATTGATTTTACTTCTTCTTTTTTTTTAAAGAAAAGTCAAAGATGCATTAACTGGAAAAGTTACATAACATAAATAATGGTAGCAATAGTTATTACAACGGTAGCAAAGAGTTCAGGAAAGATTTTAATAACATCTGATGTTCCATCCATCCGCTTTTTGACATCCACTGCCTAAATAGGGATCTTAATGAGGACTAGCTGATCCCCGCGGTTTCACCCGCGTTGAAGAAGTAAAAAGGAATACTTATCTATACATAGGTAACATCCCGCGCTCCTGCGAGGCGCGCACACTAATGCTTTTTTCGAAAATTAAAGTAGCCTATGTTGCGCCTTAGACCTTCAGCTATCTGCCAGTTAAAGTCCCGTCAAAATCGGTCCAGCCGTTTAGAAGAAGAGCTCAGCCAAACAGACAGACAGACAGACAAAAAAAAATATATTGCATTTTCGTTAAAAAAATGTTATTTTGAAATCACAAACAGACACTTCAATTTTATTTGTGTAGATTTTGGCTAATGTTCATCGCCCCTGGTGCACGCTTTGGTCCCCGTAGTGGGTATTAATATTGTACAGGAAGACGTAATTTGCCCATCTCCTTTTTTCTTCAGTAAGTACATTAAATGCTTGATTTCATAATATATCTAAATAGTATTAGACAAGTAAGTTATGAATGCGTTGTTTTCAAAGGCTTGAAAACACTACCTATATTTAGTAGTTACAGCATTGGTAGTTATGTGTTTTAGTAGAAACTTCAAATCAGAACATAGAAGCGGCAGTCTATAAAATGAAAGTAGATATAGAAGTAATACAGTTCTCAAGGCATGTAGAATTCTTTATAAAATATTGGATTTGAATTGATTGAATAAAGGGAGTTCCATTTCGCTATCCCTCACAACTTTGTGAACCGTTCGCAAAAGCCCGCCTCGTTTCTTTCCCCATAAGTAACTTTTATTAAACATTTCAACTTTCAAGGATTTTCACGCCGAAAGCACAATTTGATCTTTTGCCTCGCACTTGTACGCTTGTTCAAAAGAAATGATATGTAAGGTGTATGTTTGATTGTGAGCGATTAACGAATTGCGTAAGTAAAGAGATATCTATCTATTAGTGACATATTTTTAATATGGTGCTTATTGCACATGTACATTACCTCAATTTTATATTCAGTGCCAAAAGTTACTCAAAATAAATGGTGTCTATAAAAGCGTTTAAATAAATTCAAAAGATCTGAAACTAATTAATTGTATGTTTTGCTATTACTATAGCAATACAACTGTACTTAAGATACGTAAACACATAAATAGTCCATGATCTATGATATTGTAAAGCAAAAAATATATAATACGCTGCAACTAATCGCCTTATTGTCATCATTGATCATAAGGCATTTTTATAGCGGTCGAAATTTTGTCATGTTTAAAGTTTTTTTATTACTAATTTAAAATTTGACTTTAAGAAGGTCACGAATATTTCGCCTTCGTATTATTTAGCTACAAACGTTACAAAATATAAAGATATTTTAGACATTTTTGTTATTATCACCACATCGCACATTGCTTAACCATTCGATATAGGACAAGTCATGAAAGGTCTTTTATCTTCCAATTGAGTCTAATGTAAATGTCAATTACAAAATCACAAACCTAGCCTTATTTTCTCAGTACAACGTGGATTATAATGTCAAGCGTGGAGTCGTTGAGGTTATAAGGATTTATTTCCATTCTTAAAATATTTTTGAATATTATTTTATGTTACTGATTACAGAGTAACTCATTGAGATTTAACTGCAGAAAACAAATAACCTACGTAATACGTACCTAAAGTTTATTACGGTGATATTATGTCTTTTAATTGAGTAGTAATATTATAGTTCAGTGATTACAGATGTCTACTATCAGTGAGTTCTGCTCAATTAAGAAAAATAGAAATTTCAAACTGATATGCAGTCTGTTTGATACGATTATTCTTCCTTGAGGCTGGCCTCAAATGTCTTATAAGGATGACGTTGTAACGGAGGTGTTCCAACTTAACAATAACTTCAGATCAGATATCTCAGATAAATAAAATAGGTAGATTACTCACCGCCTTGTATTTGAGTGAAGCCAAAAAACTACGCTACTTTCAT
>DWLZ01000100.1:0-13840 GCA_018251995.1 Urbanus velinus | reverse complement strand
TGATATAATATTTTTTATTAGCTTATTCAGGTCGGAAAAACTTTTGTTATCGTTATTAGCGTCACAAAACTCCTTTTCGCTAAATCAAATATACTTACTATTCCATATCACCAACATCAACGTAAACAAATATTGCTTCTTTTTCCAGTTCACTTAAGAATGCTTTGACAATCGGTTCAGCTGAAAAGGAAAATACATTTTCCATGAACAAATAATATGACCTTGTCTGTATCTATGCCCCTGTATTAGGCTTTGAGAGAAAGTCCTAGAACAACATTTCCTAGCAATAGATTTTGACCTGATTGTGACCCAACACTACCTCAATGTTTCTCGAATGTATTTATGTATGTATATAATATGTTAAATAATTGATGCATAATACTTAATAATAAAAATAACCTTTTTGACAATTTTAGTTGAACATAAACATAAGGCCACGGGGTAATAAAGATTGAGAAAAAGACTTAGAGCATAAAATCAAAACCGAAAGAAGGTAAAATTATAGCAAGTTCCATTTGTTTATTCTACACTCATTTCTACACTCACTCTGTAGAAAGTGTTTTTTTATTGTAATTAAAAGTACCATCACGCATCAGACCGGTATGACAACCATTCCACCACTCAGGTCCTCAAATAATTAGATACTTTATTAATTAGATACTCAGTTTAAACAACACACCCAATTGACAATAAACACACCAACTTCTACCATTTTCCTTCTTCTTTCCAGTGAATAGAAAGTAAACATCAGGCCCCTTTTTAGGCAATTTTTCAATAAAACTAGTGAATTCTTCATAGTTATTTAAGTACTGCACTTTTACTTTCTTTTTCTTGGTCATTATTTAAACAAGCAATGGAGGCATATAAATTTGTCATATAATTGACAAAAACATATTGACAATGACTTTATGTTAAGGAGAATAAAAACTTATCAGTAAAACCTCCGTTGTCAATTGTATTTTAATTGAAAATGAAAATCATCTAATAAAATTAGACACATGCATTAAGGATTCAATTATTTTGTAATACGTTATAATTATATGCAGATGTAATATCTAAATTGACGATATTTCGACCAAGTTGCATGGATCATGGTCACGGTAAAACTACGGGCAAAACATCAACAAAATGGCGAAATATCGGCCATTAAGAAATTAAATCCGTGTAGTGTGAGGACCCCTTTACATATTATAATGTATCCATTCCACAATAATATGAGTTTGAAATTGTATATTTTATGATAAATATCCACTTCATATTATTCTGCTGCTGAGCAATTGGCACCTCTGAGGATATTCAAACATCTCATATCATGCTGATCAAAATTAAATAGATAAATAAACTCCACCTTTAAGGGTATGTGTGTCAAAAGGGAACGAGATACAACTTAAAGTCACACACACATTCATTACCATCCAATAGGAAGAAATTGAATTTACGAGTCTACTTTAACAGAGATTTTGTTGGAATAATACTATAGCAAGGACGATTAGCTCCACTGTCAAAGATTTAATTCTACCTTTTTTATATATATGATTTAAGTAGCAAACGAGCTAGCAGTCCCCCTGATGGTAAGTGGTCACTGCCACCCATAGACATTTGTTATCAACCCCATATAAGATCACAGTCCTACCTGAAGTCGACTACAAATACCTTGCTACCCCTGAGGAGGAGGAGGAGTTGGAGTGCGATAAGTATGTCTCCCTTACTACACCCTTCAGACCAGAACACAGCACTGAACACTGCTGTTATAAGTTAGAAATAAGTGTAGCGGTGGTGCCGCCGGAGTCGAACCTCAAAGGGCTCTACCGCCATTAAATTACTCTGCTCTACTATCTTAAGTCGAAGTTCCGGTTCCTGATATTAGGATAAAACTTGAATAAGATATAATTATTATGTGTTGAACTCTGAAAGACTTGAAGTATGTTATCACAACAATTGATTGGGGTATCTTAGACATAGTAACATGAACTCACCTTCAACGCAATCAGGACACCAACTATTGCCGTTACTTAACTTCGAACCGGTAAAATAAAATAATACCGGTGGACCTTTCGGGTCGATGTTCTCTGTATACTTGGCGAATTCATCGAACCCTTTGATTTCTACATTAGTCACCATTCTTCAGAAGTGTATGTACTCTAAAATTTTATATGAAATTGCTTGTAAGCTGCCCCTTTGCTCGAAAATTGATAACACAAGTAACCAATGAAATGCAAAAATTGCAACATCAGTCATCAATTGTCAATAACGTCAAATTATCATTGTCATGTCATTATTCTCTTGTCAAATTGAGAAATGAATGACAAATACAAAGAATCAACAGATAAATCAATTTTTTTTTTTTTAAATAAGGGACTCCTTTTTGGTTAGCCAATTTCAGAATTAAATTGCCACAGATCGCACAAGAGACACGATTTGATGAAAACATAAAAAAAAGATATTTTGTGATTTGGTGAATACAACATGCGCAAAAAAAACATCACATGTAACAGCTAAGGATAACATCATAAGAAAACCTGCACGCTTAAGAGTACTTTAAAAAAATCACTCCAAGATATAAGAAGTCTACCACTCGCACATTACTGTTGCTGTCTCACTGAGAGAGCACCCTGCACTGCACTGCATGGTTGACGCGAAGTTTACAAAAAATGCAATAACAAAAACGCAGTTAGGGATATTTCTTGCAGAATATTACATATTATATTTCTATTCGTTTTTTTACAATAAAATATAATAAGTAACAAACAGGTGATTTCTGCGATGGTTTTCTAATAAAAATAGATATACATCGACACTATACAATTTGATTATCATTTATCCAATCTAGTCTTATTGTATAAAATCTGACCGTGTAGATCTCGCTTAATGATAGCCTATATCCATAAACAATAGTATACTACAAAATACGAAACTAATTTCACATTTTTAGTCTGCGGGTTATAGCGTCAAAATCAAAATGTTTTGACAATTTGACGTTTGTAACTTGTAACGGTCAACTTGAATTAAAATTTAATTTGTTTGTTACGAATGTTGGGATTCTAAATAAACTTAAGAACCCGGAATTAAACTGTACAAAATGGATACAGTGGCGACCAATACGACATTTGGTCAGCCTAAGACATTGGCTGAATTAATGCCTGAGTTAAGCGGTAAGTGCCTTTCTGTTCTGTTTGTTTTCTTATGAATGTGGTCTTCAAGACTGCTTTTAGCTTAGTTTTTTCAACTTAGTGTCATAAAAATATAAATTCAATATATTTACATCTTTGATATATTTATCTAAACACTACTTATAAATAAAAGTAATATAAAAGTTCCTTTTATAAGCAAATTGCATAAATCTGTATGTACTGATAGCATGTAGGTACATAGTAGTGATGCGCCGAATGTGGTTTTTTGTACCGAACCGAATACAATAGGTAAATGTTCAGCTTATTATTTGGTACATCAACCGAATCCGGCCGAATACCGAACATGGAAAATTGTGACGAATATGCCGATTACGAATAATTAACGAATATTCGGCGCCACTCTAGTACATAGTATATTATCCCCCCCTCGCTTGGACGGTCGAACGACACGGTCACGTATTGTTTTACTCCAACAAAATAAATTGCGTAAAATTAGATAACACACACGATCAGTTATAAATTTAAACGAAAATCATAGTTTTAACTTCAGTGCACAAAAATCTAAATATATACATTGGAATTAAATAAGATTAATAACAAAAATCAGTGTTAAAATAGAACAGTTACAAAAGTTTTAAAGACATACCCACAAGTGACAACTTAAACCTGACCTACGACAACCCGCGGACGGCCAGCGACATAGGCGGTCTTAAGTTGGATTGCAGTTATTTGCATTATTGTGCCTCTTATTTACTTTGTGCAATCAAACTAGAGGATGCCAAGACTGCCGCGTTCGCCACCTACCACCCCCCTTCCAGAAACAGAAAAGCAGCTTTTGTTCTCTACCCCTACTGAGACAGAAAGTTCGAATATAACTGCTAGGACAAAGCGCCTACGGCCCGAGTTCTCTCCAGAGTGTGAATGGAAATCCTTCGAAGAAAAAATATTAGGTCTACTTTCAAATTGGAAAAGTGAGCAAGACACTTTATTTGGAAAAATTACGTCAGAAATTATCGAAATAAAAAATCAAAATGCGGAGATCATAAAAACAAACAGCGAAACACTAAAATCAATAGAGATTTTAAAAAAAGATTACGAGTGCGTCAATAACTCATTACAAAAATTAGAGAAAGAAAATTCCGAGCAACGTGACTACATCCAAGAATTGGAGAAAAAAGTGGTGGACTTGCAGCGCTCTTCCCGATCTGCAAATATTGAGATAAGAAATGTTCCTGCTAACGACAAGGAAAGTACTGCAAACCTCATATCTACAGTAAACAAAATCTGCAACACAATATTACCTTCTTCCAACATTCCTCTTGAATTACGCGATGTTTACCGACTACCTGGTAAAAAAGGTGTAGATAGACCTATAGTGGCCGAATTTCAATCTGTAACAGTGAAAAATCAAGTTCTGGAAGCCGCACGCACATACAATAAAGGGCTCCCACAAACTGAAAAGTTAAATACTGGACACATTGGAGTGCCTGGTACACTGAAAACAATATATATAGATGAACATCTACCAGGACGTTTAAGACAATTGTTCTACGAAGCGCGTCTCTTCGCTAAAAACAATAGCTACCAATATTGCTGGTGCAGAAATGGCAAAATCTACTTACGCAAAGAAGAAGGAAGTGAGTCCGTATTAATCAAAAGTACAAACTGCCTCAAGAAATTACTTTAAATTATAAAGCTCATACATCTAGTTTTTACTTTTTCTCCATACATTGTTGTTACTAAATATATTTTGATTAAAAAATTATAAAAAAACATATATTAAATTATATGACACATTAAACATCGATCATCATCAACATATAAACACATAGTACTATATTCCTCTGTCATACACAACAACAATCTTACACTTAACTAATTACATATAAGCTCACAATAACGTAATTGCATAATTACATTTCTCTAATCATAATCATACATATACATACATACACGACTAGACATATATACAACAATTCAAAAACATTAACTGTTGCACAAAAATTACATCAAACTGACTAGTAAAATTTACCAAGTGGAAAGGCCTCTGCCAGTGCCATAATAAAATTACCATATATTATTTTATTCTAATTATGGATGATATTGGAACTAAAATACCCGATATTGATATTAAAGTCATAGCAGGTAATAATGTGCTCGAAGATAATCCGGACTTATGTAGCAATCATCTAGACGCATCCAAAAAATCTTTGAAAATTGTCGCACAGAATATTAGAAGTATAAATCATAATTTTCATGATTTTGAAATTTTATTATCACGCTTTAACATAAACTTTGATCTAATAACTCTTACTGAATGTTGGCTCTCAAAATCAAATATAGTACCAACATTGCCAGGTTATGAGCCATTTAAAACTGAAAAACATATAAATCAAAATAGTGGAGTAATAATTTATAAAAAGAATAGCATTAAAAATATAAAAGTTAGTGAACCAGATCTTGATGATGCAAATATACTACTGGTCGAAATAGGTAAATGTTCAGTTATCATCAACATCTATAGACCACCTTGTTTTAGTAACATAGAGAGATTTCTTGTTTCATTGGATAAACTACTAAGCGAATTAAAAAACTATCAAAATATAACATTAATTGGAGATATTAACATAGATATAAAAGATAACAGTAATGATAGCCGATCACTTCATTATCTCAATTTGTTAGCATCCCATGGATTAATACCATCACATTTACTTCCAACTAGAAAGGATAACTGCCTGGACCACTGCTTCGTAAAAACTAACTACTCTTTAACAACTATTATATGTGAGTCCACGGTAACAGATCATTCTACCGTAATTCTTTCAATCCAGAACAATTCTACTAAACTAAAATCAGAGCCTCAATCAAATATCAACAAAACCAATTACCCCGCAGTAATGCAAGAACTTTCCACTGTCAACTGGGAATCTTTTGCCTCACGACACATAGACCCGAACAGTGCCACTAATAAATTTATTGAGATAATAATAACTATTATTAAAAAACATACGGCTGTGATTAAACGATCTAAAAGAAAAATAATCCTGAAACCATGGATAACCCCAGGACTTCTAAAATGTATACGATTTAGAGATAAATTACATTATAAAACAAAAAAACAACCTAATAATGAAATGACACATATCTCTTATTTGCGATACAGAAACCATTGCAATAGAATCCTCAAAAACTTAAAAAAACAGTATGAGAGAAAGTTAATACAAATTAATAAAGGTGACACAAAGAAAACATGGCAAGTAATAAAAAATATTTGTAACTTAAATCAGTCTACAAATATCCCAACTGAATTACTAAACTTAACAAATAACGCTAATAACTCAATCTCAATTGTCAATAAACATTTTGCAAATATTGGGCGACACTTGGCAGACAAAATATTAAATAAACTGGGAACAAATGAAAACAATTTAAGAAATTATCTAAAAAATGACATTCAACATCAATCTAATTCTTTCGCATTATTGTCAACGGATCCTCTAGAAATTAGAAACATTATTTTATCATTACGAAGTTCATTATCATCAGGATGGGATGGCATTCCAGCAGAATTATATAAAACAGCACTAAACTCTTTGGTGAATCCTATTGCGTACATATGCAATTTGTGCCTAACACATGGGGAATTCCCAACGAACCTAAAAAGATCGATAGTAATACCTATATTTAAAACTGGAAATAGAGACAGTGTTGATAATTATAGACCCATATCACTTCTACCTACACTATCAAAAATTCTAGAAAAAATTATAAACACACGTCTACAAAATTATCTACAGAAATACAACTTATTATCATGTAATCAATTTGGTTTCAAAGCAAATACGTCTACGACAGATGCGATAAATAAATTTGTTACTCACGCTGTACAAAAGTTGGATAATGGTAAAAAATGCGTGGGCGTGTTTCTAGACCTAGCAAAGGCTTTCGACACTGTCTCTATTCCCTTGTTACTTCTTAAATTGGAATATTTAGGAGTTAGAGGGGTCGCTCTTAAATTGCTTCATAGTTATCTCTCAAACAGAACCCAAATTGTAAAAATAGGTTCCACCTTAAGTGCACCTGAGAATCTGACATGTGGATTGCCTCAGGGCAGTGTATTAGCTCCTACTCTATTTCTAATATATATAGACTCCTTATGTCGGTTAAACCTAAATTCAGCTCAAGTTATTTCGTTTGCTGATGATACGGCAGTGTTATTTAGTGGAGATACTTGGAATGATGTGAATAAAACTGCTGAAGTAGGTCTCTGTAAAATTACTAAATGGCTAAATCATAACCTGCTCACAATGAATCTTTCGAAAACCAAATATATAATATTTCGTATAAAAAATGATCAACTACCAGAAATAGAAAACTTCAACCTAAAACTACATTATTGCAATGGGATAGGCGAATGTCAGTGTTATAAACTAGATAGAATTGATAAAATAAGATATTTGGGAGTAGTTGTAGATCAAACTTTGAGATGGTCTGATCATGTTAGGCTTCTTGTCGGCCGGATACGCAAGCTAATATACATATTTAAAGGGCTAAGACATATAAATGATGAAACCGTCATTAGAAATGTATACTGTTGCTTATGTCAATCAATTTTATCATATGCTATAACTACTTGGGGTGGTGCTAGCAAAACGCTTATGCTAGAACTAGAAAGAGCCCAAAGAGCTGTACTAAAGGTCATGGGGAACAAACCATACTATTATCCTACCACCCAACTATATAGTGATATGAAGCTCTTGACGGTCAGACAACTTTTTATAAAAAATTTAATGCTACAACAACACAAAATGCCTACAAACCCAGTTTTACATACTAAAAGACGCATAGTTCCATATGCTATACCTTTATATAGAACAGTATTTAGCCATAAATTTGCCGTGTACCTTGGCCCATTGATATACAATAAAATTAATAAACAGATAGATATACTCAATGAATCGAATTATTCCTGTAAAAGAAAACTTGACAAATACCTACAAGTAATGACTTATAGTGAAACGGAAAATCTTTTGAATTAAGAGATAATTTGTGTCATTACGTAAGATATTTCTTTCGAAATGGAAATAAACTGGCCTTTAGACAAACAATGATACACACATCCACACTCACATACACGCATGCACACACATACCCACAAACAATCTGACAACACATAAATATATACTCTATATCACTTAAAATACTTCAGCAGCACACTCTAGTTTTTGTTATTAGTATAGATATACATAGATAAGTATAACAATAAAAATAAATGATTAACGAGCGAGTGGCCTGTACTGCCGTCATACAGTGAAAACTAGTACGGAGGACAGAAAACATGCCGTTTTATCTAAGTATTACATGTGAATCTATCAACATTAGTAAAAACTATATTTAACTGTGTTAGTAACTGTATTCATATTTGTTAAAATGTTGTGGAAATAAAACATAAATAGTTAATATCATAGTATATAAACTAACTGTAATACTTATGTATACTTTCTTTGATAAATAAATAAATAAAAATAAATAAATATCTATCTGGCCGGGAATCAAACCCGAGACCCATTGCGTTGAATAAGTATGGTAACCGCTCCGCCACGCGGGTCGTCTTAATTCCTTGTTTATCTTCTTCTTCTTGTTTTTCTCTATAATGAAATAGTCACCGTCGGCTTAAATTGTGGAATGCCATCAGATTATAGCCATGCCTTAGTTATGAAAGTATTAAAAACAAGCGAAAACTGTTGCATAATTGTACACTATACAGTTAATATTGGTAGAAGATCTTTTATTATTGAAACCCGTTCTAAGCGTTTATGTAATACATACTATACCACTTAGCAGGTATCGTACATACGCTCATATTGAGTTAATACATACTACACCTTACGTATACTATACTCAAATTGAGTCACGTTACGTTACCCATATTAGTTAATTTGTAAACAGCGTTACTGTGGACTCAATTCGGGCAAACGTTCGGTTCTCCAATTACTGACTAGGTGACATCTGAGCCAATCGATCAAGAGCTCAAGACATATAACTTCTATACATTGATGGATAGAGTTTAGGAGTTGGATAGTTGGTATATTGAAAGTGTAATGTACTAATGTACAGTATGATACTGGATACTATACGCAGGTTTCAGTGTAGGCGTTTGATGGAGTCTTCCTATCAATCAAAAGTATGGTATTTTTTTTAACAAATTCGATTCAAAAGAAATTCAGCAGGTACATGCTTTAATGTCGGTAATTTTATCAAACAAGTAGTAAATTACTACTATAACTACTACTACTATATAAAATTACTAGATGGTAAAACAAGTAGAAAAACTTAAAACGCTATCTACACTCAAGTTCCACAGTAGGATTTTCTCCTGCGTCGTGGGTGCCATGGACGCTTACACACAAATACACAAAACACCCAGATCAAGAACAGAAATCTTATTTTATCATTCAGATATCTGTTTGGCCGGGAATTGAACCGGTATGGTAATCAATCCACCACGCGGCTTGTATGTTTCAATTTGGGAAATACTACCGTCCAAGGTCCAACATAGGCAAGGCATAGGTGAGGCTTGTCCGCTCATTATCATTTTATGAGGAGGCTGTCTAAGTCCTCGGGAGTAGCAACGCAAATGTAATTGATTTCACCCACAACCCCTATTCTAGATGAAGTTGCAGGTGGTAATGGTCATTTACCATCTCATCACCAACTTATTTTTAATTATATTCTCGCTTAAAATCCTTTATTTGTTTCATTAAATATTAACAATAAAGGAAGTTAAGTGTGTCCCCAGAACGGAGTTCGAACGATTACGGAAGAGTATTTCACGGGCCACAAACTTCCCCGTGAAAACAATCGTAAAACGCTTTTATTACTCAAACATCCCCCATTGATTCACGGGCTGAAACAATAAAAATACTGGCTCAATCAACCCACCGAATTTTATGAGTTCTAGCTAAGTAGATTTATTATTTGAACTTATTGTTTCATTTACACCTCAATGTTAGGACTAAATATTGCTTGTTTTTTATGACCTGACATTTCGTGGATTTATGGATTGTGTTTTATGCATTAAATAAATTATTATTAAAACATAAATCAATTGTAATTATTAATAAGTTAATTGTTAAAGGAAGAACGATACTTAAACGAATAATTAATTAATCGACATTAAATTAAAAGGGGGTTCTAAAGTCAGTTACGTTAAAGCGGGGTGCAAGATTCGAATCTTAGATTTCTTCTAATAGCGTACCTACTAGGTATAAGTTAATTATCAATCGCTTAAGTGTGAAGTTAATTTACAAATTGTTAAGGAAACAAAAATAATTTTGTTAGGTTTTACAGATTTATTGTCTGTTGCACCTGTTGTATTTCATAAAAAAATCTTTTTTATATAATAAATTATTACAGTACTTGCTTTATTTTCAGTTAATTATTTTAAGCAGTCAGGATTCATTTAAACTATATTTTAACGCTATTTAAAATTAGCTTCGACTGCCCAAGCCCCGTAGTCTAACTACAATCCGGGATCCGCCAATGCACACAACATAGGTTTACACTTGACCCGCGTGGCGGAAAAGTTTTCATGCTGATCTGACGCGCAATAGGTCCCAGGTGCGATTCCCAGCCAGACAGACATCTAAATGATGAATTTTGATTTCTGTTCTGGGTCTGGGTGTTTGTGTATTCCCGTACGTGTGTGTCAATGGCAAACACGACACAGGAGAATCCTACTGTGGGGCTACGAGTGTTAAGCGTTTTAAGTTTAAAGTTCTTTCCGACACAACCGTGTAAAACATATGGCGTGCGGTGTGATACAAAAGTGAACTAGCTTCAACAACAGACACTTCATCCCGAGTTTAGTGTTTAGGCGTATAGCTGTCCTTTCCTGTTGCTCATTTTTCCCTTTGTCCGAGGGCAAACGGTAAAGAGAAACTTAATTGAAGGTTTCCCCGACTCTCGGACTCAATGAAAAATTACGAGGTAAACGAGCACGCTTGGGAATTTCCTACTCTACACCAGTCTTTCCCAAAGTGGACGATAACGCCCCCCTGTTGCCGCTGGAGGCCTAGAGGGGGGTAAGGGGTTCAGAAAAAAATAAAGGCGCTGATGTCCATGAGTGACAATGGCCACTTACTATCAGATGGGTTGCATGTTCATTTGCTATTGACATAACATAAAAGAAAAATGTAGTTAATTAGAGTACTTTTTTTTAAATTAAAAATTGGGGTGCATCCGGGCGCTACAATTTAACTGATTTTCAAAGTGGGCGTTAGATGAAAAAGTTTGGGAACCTCTGCTCTACACGAAGATATGCTTGGCTTTTACGCTTGCATTCAACTTAAAATTTAGATGTAAGATGAACTTCTTATAGACTTCTTTGTGACTAAGATCCAGAGTAAAACTTAGTTGCAGGTCTTTATGCCGCTATAATTCTAAACAGTCACTGTAGTGCAGTTCTTTAGTATAAAATAGATAGCAATAATGCAGCTCCATTTTACTTTAGAGCAGATAAATTTTACCACCTCTCTAAGGATAGATTTTATCAGTTTGTTGAATTCGTATATTTTTTACATTATAATAATATGTGAAGACGTACAATAGATAGGTAACAATCTTTATAAAAACATTTTTATTCGGTAATATCTTGATAATTCCTAAACCATACTTCAGCCTGTGAAAGCTTAAATAAAATTGTAACTGGCTATATTAAAGTAGCCTTCGTAAAAAGTACGGGCGCGAAGTCAGCTGATCGTAAAACTGTCCCCTCGGAGCGACCTTGAGCGACCCCACTATTGAAATTAAAAAGAACTCCCGGTTACTGGCACTTTGCACTTTTAAAAATGGAAACGCGCTGTAATCGCAACAGATTATTAATAGACCGCTCCTGGAGTTTGGCGGGCTTTCTTTTTTTTAATGAGTTGAGTAGGCACGTATTTTAGGTTATCTGTTCGGATTCAGTCTGTTATTTTAGTAACAAGTTTAGTAATTTTAGGTTCTTATTTGAGGTGGATTACAGATATCCATGGTAAGTAGGTTGAGCGGTAGTGGCCACTTATCATCAGGACTGCATGCTCGTTTGCTACCTCTTTATTATAAAACAACATAAGTTACAAACACTATAATGCACCTATAAACAAGTAAATACCAAAATCGATCAGCGCTATTTGTGGGTTATAGAGCTTTGAACATGAGTCCATAACTAAAATCTTGTAATAGAATCTTTAAGTTCATTATACTTTAACAGTAAGTGCCTATTATGTGTAGTGTTTACAAAGCTATTCGATACAAAGGTACAATATAAAATCATCTGAAACATATCTACCGATCGCGATATCTCACGTCTTTACACAGGTAATGCTATCTGTGTAATTATTGAAGTTTGCTACAGCTAGCGTGAAAACTTTAGGTTTTTTTGAAAATGTCTATTTTAAATTACAATAACTCTACCAGTGTTGAAATATCTGGATATCTCACGTCACACATAGGTTAATGCTATCTGTGTAATTATTGGAGTTTGCTGTAGTTAAATGAACATTACAGGATTTTTGAGAACTGTTTGTGTTAGTTGTAAAGCATTTACTGATGTAGTAAGACCGCAATATCTCACGTCCATACAAAGTTTAATGCTATCTATGTAATTATTGAAGTTTGCTGTAGTTCACGTAAACATTTTAGGCTTGCTGAAAACATTCTGATTTGTCAAAAGATTGGATGCCTACGATTTAATTCAGTTAGCCGATCTGACGCTAAATTAGAAGTCCAAGGAAATCAACAATAAATATTCAGTCATTTTTTAGTAAATATGAAAGTACAAAATATTCAAGCTTCATATACTAAACTTGAAGGTTTTTACTTTTAAATTTTCTGCAACCAGGAAGACACATTAAACAATTCCTATTTTCTTCCCTCGCTTACAACGTTAGACGGCAGACAATGCACAAAAACCGACTAAAACTTTGAGTGACAGGAACGAAGAAATATCGATATCCAGATCGATAAGAACAAAGCGTCCGACGGCCATCTCTAGACATAGTGGAGCACTTTTAAGTGTGAATGTCAACGACATAATCGAAATTTGTCATCGGGCAATTACTTATTTCAATATTATATTAGCTTTAATAATTAATATTTGAATTTGATTTTTTAATCTTTCTACTCTTACCTATTAGCAACATTACTTAAACTTATACCAGGCTCTGCTGTTTTTAAAGTGATAAAACTCTCATGTCTACCTGCCTTGTTTTGTATATCTTATTTTCTGGATTTCAGGGTTAAGTTGGTTAAGGTCCAAGAGTTGGATTTTAAAATTTACATTCCGATGTATAAGCAATAAGCATTGCATATTCGTATCATAGTGGCAACTTATTTGTTCGTCATGACTTTACTTACAGTCTATGTACGGAACAACAGATGAGCTGATGATTTCGGTTTCTGGTTATAAAATACATCATTTTTGTAATATATCGACCTGCCTATTAATTAATCCTTTTTTGCCAATGGTCATCGCGCCTGTCATGTATGTTGACATCTACAGTAAGAGAGGGAGAGGTGATATTCAAAAGCAATTTTATAATTTATAGAATATAAATGTTTGTCAACAATATTCATTTATAACATTATCCTTAAGTAACAACAATTTGTTTCAAAATACATATCTATATATATATACATACTTTCTGTCCATGAAAGAACACGTA
>DWLZ01000099.1:0-13870 GCA_018251995.1 Urbanus velinus | reverse complement strand
CTGATAAAAACCGAAGCCTCTTCTACATGTCCAGCTGACACAGGGCTCTAACATATCTTTGCGTATTATGTTTCCATAAATTACTAAATAAACGGGATACTTACGAAGTTTCGTAGTGACGAGATGGCTAAAACAATTTGAAATGCATGCAACTATTACAAAGAGGTAACTTGTAACGTAAACATCTATGATGTTATTAAAATGTAGCTATGTAATTTTTTGTAGATAAGTTACCTAAGAAGCCTTGAAGCGGAATGTCATCACAAATTGAAAAATATTTCAGAGTCGATGGCATGTTTTGAAAAGGCTGGAACTTGCTCTAGCGCTTATAGGTAACATTTACCAAACATGTAAAATAAGTAGATAAGATGTATGATAATCCAAATAAAATAGAAGTTTTGCGTCGCTTGTGTGTCTTATCATTCGATCAACAATACCAAATGATTGATCGAAAACATTTGGTATTGTTGATCGAACACATTAGTAAAACAGTAGCTGTACCACTGTTAGAAGGAAAAGTTGTAATAGTAGCGCAGTTGAAATAACTCTACGAAAAGTATTTACCAACATTAATAATTCAAGAGGTTTAATCTCTACATCACTTTAGGTATTTCCAAACCATCGGAAAAAAACATCATATCAAGTAATATAATCATTAGCTAGACGCCTCACAGAACAGATTTTATGTGTAAAATTTAACTATTTTTTATGGAATTACAACTCACTTTCAGTGTTTTACTATCGTTGACTCGCCGGGACTCTAAACGTATGCGTTCGCTGCTCATTGATCTCATACGACGACAGCCCAATGCCTACGCGTGGATGGCATTAGCTGACGATTGGATGATGGTAATACACATAAACAATAAATTGTTTTTTATTAGTGATTACTTTTATTTTTATTTCTGGAGAAGATTTTTCTTTCAATAACAAGAATTCGTAAACCGTAATATATGCTGTTTTTATTTTAAAAAGTAAGAGCTTCATGTGTACCATGTTGTACTAAGTTTTACCATTTAGGTACCTAAGTTCATTCACAATTTATTAAGCCGGCGACGCATTGGCGACTCCTCTGGTGTTGAAATGTCCATAGGCGGCGGTGACTACTTTCCATCAGGTATTATAAAAGATATAAAAGAATAATTATACAAGAAAAAAAATAATTATAAAAGAAAAAAACCAAAAACAATTTTAAAACCGCTACCTCAAACTACGATACGTCCGTGCTATGTATACTTAAGCCACCGCCTTGAAAGATTTACCAACGTAGGTACTCGTAATACATCAATATTGAAGAAAACATAAAAGGTGGTGCAATAGTATAGTTATTTCCAGCGTAGTGCAAGTGGCGAAAGTAACCCTGGGAAAAGTGACGAAGATACATCATGTATAACGTTCGCGACCGCCTGCGCGGTGCAGGCCCTGAAGTGGGACAGGAATGCCGGCCGCGCTTGGGCGCTCCTTGCTAAGCTAGTCAAGCCTAACGCCCGACGTCAATATTGCAAAACTATGGCTACAACTGTAAGATTTGATCATGTAATCAATTTCAAACTTATAATCGGTGCTGGCCTTAGTCATCTAGGCGCCCTAGAAGAGTCAAACATTTGGCGCCCCGGACAGCTCACAAAGTTTTTTGATCATACGTAATCGCCCATGGCGCTCCTAGATCCCGTCCCGGGTGACCGCCTGCAGTGACTACACCCTTTCTTTCAATTGTAAAAGTTTAAACTATTGCTATTATTCAATACATAAACTGCAAAATCTTGGAAAATACCGGATTCGTATATGGGGACGCCTTTTTGTAATTAACTTTTTTATTTTCAGTATTAGTAACACACGTACGATAGGGCAGTGTGCAAAACGCCGAAAGGAACAATGAGAAATTCTTTAACATCACCGTCTACATTACCATACAACAAGATGGCTCCCAGCAGACGCCCATTCTGTCTTCGTACGTACCTGCAAAAGTGCAAACAATAAATGAGTCACAAACGGAACAATAAATATTTATTTCTAACGGAACAATGCATACTAGGTTTCATAATGAAAGTTGTTTTGTCTACCTTACTACCTAAGTATGATTTATGTAATAAAACGACAGGTGTTTAATCTAATTAAACCGTGTCTGTCTTCATTATAACCTCCTGCAATAGAGTTCAGAAATCTTGTCCATAAAACATGACGTGTATATTTTCTTTCTAGTGTTATACATATGTACTATGTATCAAACCAGTTTCTAAAATTATGGATTCTTAATTTCGCGTCCTTTTTCTCGCAAGACAAATCCAAAAGTCACGGTTAAATAGTAATCATATTATACTTAAGCTTCATAACAGTAACAAGATTTAGTAAACTGTGTAATTTATTTGGTTCGGTTATTTTGACATGAGTTCACGAATCATGTTCTAAACGGAAATTGAGGGCAAGTAATCATAACGAGTAAAACTGAAAGTTATCATCTTTTACTTTATCTGTGTCATTAAAGATTATACAATATGATTATACATATTGAGCGGTGCCTACAAGGTAGAGAAAGTCCGCTTGAATTATTTCCATTGCCTAATCGTGACGTAACTGGTGTAGCTTTGAATAAACTACAAATATGTAAAAGTCTAATAAGTCTGAATTCCTTTTTACTTGTACATAGTACATAGTAGTAGAGGGTTAAAGAGTGTAGCTGTAATGTTCGTAACTACTTATCTCCGATACCACTGAATCGACTTCCATGAAATAGAAGTTTTCATTTCATATCAGCTTAAAAGACAGTATATTTGTTCTACCAAGGTTGTAGAATTCGTAAAAATGTTTCTGCGTGGCATAACACTCTCTCCCTAGGGGCATGTAGCGACTTCTATGAAATAATAGAGAAATAATAACAAAGAGTATTTCGTCCTTGTATAAACACCGCATTAAATTACAGACAACAGATAGTACTAATCTTTATAAGGTTTTCATAAACCTAATCGTTTTATCCTAGTTAATCATTAATAGATAGACCACAGATATATAAGTCTTACATGAGGTCGGCGAAAGATTTAATGTGTTACCCCTGAGGACTAAGTCAGATCGCCTCGGATCTATCTATCTTAATGTTGCATCTTTAAAAGTAAAGTGCATAATGTACCTACGATGCGTCAGAATCAGAACAGGCCCTAGCCTGAGTTATTTCCTAAGTAACGTACTCTAATAAACGCGACGCCATTGTTTAGTTCGTATCCACGTAATAGCAATTCTCAGAATTGTTATACTAACAGAGATTAACAGCAATAGTAAGCTACCATAAAATTAAGTGCCACTTTTTTATTTCTAACCTGAACGTAATACGGTACGTGAACTTAATTAAATTGTATTTATTACCGTCATTGTGTAATAGATCTGTAATATGTTTTAATCGGCGTGTTTAATAATAGGCAATGAATGAAACCACTTCCCTCTTACACGTCACGAATGAAATGGAATCATTAGAACTAAGTATTACAAGCATAAAGTACGTATAGGAATTATTATTTCTATGTTTATTAATTACTTATTTAACTTAGTAGGTACAATTTTCAGTCGATAAAAATGTTAAAGTAATAACAAAGAACGTGGGACAGAGATTCGATATAGTGCGCATATTGTAACGTTTTTTATTCGTGTCATATGCTTTGCTTTGCTGCAGTGTTCAAAAGTCTTTATGCTTTTAAAAAGAAAATATTACATTAGTCATAAATTAAAAATGTTCCTTCCGATGCCTGGTAGGTAAACGCAGTCATCGTAGGTGTAGAGTTAGCGCGCCGAACACCGCGCGCACGAATCTATACGCAACAAAATACACCAGTTAACTACACTGGTATTACTGGACCAACTTGCTGAGATATGCTTTTAACCCGTTGGTTGTCTACTCTTCAGCATCGGAATATTACACTAGAACCCACACAATCTTCAAGTTATTGTCATCGAATTAGCACGTTAATTTCCAAACAAGTTCAAGAGATGTAACAATAGTGACAACAACATAATAAACAAAAGTGTCTACGTCGTATTCGTCGAGGCGGAGGACAACACATTAACAGTATTAAAAGCTAAGGGCCGGAGGTCGGCTATTTACGTCGCTGGCAGGAGCCAGCCGGGCTGCACCGCGCCTCGCCCACGGCTATCGATCGCCCCCCTCGCATCCCCGATGCACCTCTCACCACCTCGCACCACTTGTTACATCTCCCGATACCTACCCCCGCGGAAATCCAGCTACCTCTCCGCGCGATTTGCTATCGACGCCCCCTCATGCATTCAGATAATATATGTAAAACGGTTCAATATTCTGTATTGTTGTCTGAAGCAACAGACAATAATGAATTTATAGGTATGTTTTTCATAGAAAAAGGTGAATAGATAGTAATAAACAGTATGTGAAAGGATTTACTTCAACTGGAATGTTACGTGAGTAATGAATGAGTAATTTATCGAGTGTATTATTCCAAGCATGACGTATAAATGGACAAAAGCTTCGTACTTTGGAAAATGTGTAGCTATTATTTTTATATCACATTTTTGTACTGAAAATAGAAATAGGTAGGAACACAAAAAACAAAGACAGACATAGCATGGAAAGTATTGCAAATTGCAATGAATTCAAAAGCCTGACAGAAAATTATTATAATCGGGGACATTGATATTTTTTCATTTCAAACAGCGAGTAGAAATTTCACGCTTGCATGATTGTAAATTCATATCATCACAGATTGTCGACGTTTTATTGCAGTTGCGTATTCGCGATTAAATAAAAATTGCTTGCATGTTAGACCAGACACAATAGAGGCATTTGTATGATACCTAGGTAAATAAAGTTGTTGCTTGAAAAAGCAAACATGGATTTGATATGATGCGACTATCTTAATTCTCGGGAGAAGCAACGTTTCTGTGATGGACTTCACATACGAGTTCCCTCTTACATACGAACTACTGACCACTTACGCACCGGACATACTCGTTTACTAGTTCAAACATATAAAAATATGATTTGGAATATTAACGTTGCTTATAAATGTTGCGCACAAGCGAGATATAAACAAATTATATAAACATCTTAGACCGTAATTAAATGTTTCAATCAGCGTTTTAACGTAACGAGCTGCTGATAAAGTCATGCCGTAATTAATTGACGCGTGCGATTATATAAACTTAAGACTGAATCTGCATTATATACCTGAACTAATTAATTAAATTAAAATGTACATAACTACAGGATAACTATTTTTTTTCTAAAATTAAGTAAATATTTCAATCAGTATTCAAATGTGCTTATGTCTGCCTTTTTGTGTCCGTTACGCTGTGTTACATGAATCTAATTTGGAAACTAGAGACTCGCCTTATATATTAAATGAACTTTACCGAATAGTTTAAAAACTTTAGCGCGAGAAATAAAGGCAACATTTTAAGCCCGACAATATTTAGTACCTTCGAAAAAAATACCAATGTGGGAAGAAAGTCGCTTAGAGTTGTCTGGCCTGGCGAATCACCAATATACAAAGTATTGAGGGGCATCTAGTTATAATGAAAGGTTAATACAATTCCCAGTCGACCGGCTTATCGGCGCCGCAGCCGATAACGAGGCGGTGCCGCCCGTCAGTTGCAACCTTGCAACTAACACACCCGACTCCCATGGAATAGGTACTAAGCTTTAACTACATAGACTTAAAATATTAGACATTCCGTCGTATGATAAACATATTTACCTCGCTTAAAGAAACTAGCATGATTGCATTTAAGTCGCAATATTTTCTGTAATAAATGATATATTTATGTTTGTTTCTAAAAACCAACATAGATTGGCACGCGGCGGTTCTCAAAAAACGAATCAGTATAATTTGGATAACTATATTGTCATTTGACGCAAACGTTTAAAAACTTTCGATTGGAATAACTAACGATTTAAATTTTAAGTCCATTTTTATTTTTTGCAGTTTCTTCGAAAATATTGACATAGCCCGTGGACACAGCGATTACATTCTTTACTTGATTGCAATAAAACTTCCATGGTACGTAACTACTTAAATTGTTGCGCATACATATTTAAAAAAGAGTAATTACTTAATTTTTATAATTTAATATTTATCGCAATATTGCCGGACGTACTTATGTTATCATATCCGACATTTAGCAAACAGAGCATAATTAAATTATAAAATTACATAAGGGGATAAAATTAGGTATATTATCTAAAACTAAATGGATGTCCCTCCCGAGAGAAAATTATAACTGCTGAATATTAAAACTAGTGTCTCACTGTTTCTAATCCTTTTATTCCAGGTATCTTTTATCTTATTTACTTCCGTAGTAGAAAAGTTACTTGAATTTCTATACAAAGATAGTAAATGTTGCAAATGTCGGATTCCGATAAAGCTTAGTCCGAATAAACTTTCCGAAGCGGTGGTAGATTTTGATATATAATAAAATTCTTTATACAAATACAACATTATCACCTTGATTCTATAGAATTAAACGGTTGTAACTAATAACTACACGTGATAATTTTATATTATTATAGTTTTCCTCATTTCCATTAGTCGCTAAGCCTCCGTTGCGAAGAGCGCTAGTCACGTGTCGGGTGGCAGGTGGTAGGTATGTTACTGCAAAACAGATTGTTAGCGTGGAGAAAGTATCGTGGCAGCGTGCAGAGAGATCGGGCACAGACCTGCGTCACAGCACACCACTTGCAGTCATTAGCGGACTGGTAGACTGTAACTCAACCTGTGACCGCAGGAGCCGATTCAACTTCAATTGAATCCATTATCCTCACACCGCCTCAATGGACCGCGTACTCGGACGACACCCACACACATGCGTTACAAAATGTTTGTGTTCATTGTCTCAGTGCGCATGTTGTTTTATTTGGGCGGGCGCGCTTTATTACAAACTCTTCATTACATTTTTGATGAATCGCCCGGTGAAATTGATATTAAGTACTTCGTCAGCGTCACACATGCAAATGGAGTATTAATAACGTGTTGTTGTTCGATGTAAATTATATACAAGTGTATATTATTATCAACACGTTCCGTGGCGTATCATTTAGTACCGACGCATCTAGTTAATAATGACCGAACGTGCGATCGTCGCCGCGCGGCCAATCGTTCATCTCAACGAGGAAAATCTTCCTACATCCTGTTAGCGGGCATGAATGCATCTGTGTTAAGGCGGTCTCAAGATTAAAACGAGACATTGTCGATGTGGACGATAAATCGTTGACAAGGATGTCATACGTTGCCAAGACGTTCATATAACATGCACGACGACAAGATTTTACGCTCTTTCGGAATTTAAAACGAAGCTATTTCACGTCTTTTGCAATTTTTGTAACATAAAAGTAAAATCCTTTTTAGGTCTTTGTCGGCACTTTTAAGAATCCAAGAGTGTAGGTGTTGTATTCTACTCGGTGCATACAAAGTAAGACTGTTCCATTTTTGGAATTCATTAGTCAGTCGAGATTAAATAGGTAAGTTGTGTGTATTAAGGCTCTACGTAATACTTTGTTGCTAGTTGCTGCACGAATATTGTCCAAGATTTGCTGCCACAATTTATAAAATTTAATGGTGGTAAGTACTGGGTATAACAAAGGAGTGTTGTGGATTAAGATATATTGGTGATAGTGAAGAGGACATTATTATGGTGGCTTACAAAGACAATTTACTTCTAATATGTAATGGATTTTGGACGACTCTCACATCACTTTGTCACATTCAGTGACTATTTCTTACTTGTTACTACATATCAGAGGCTAATCTATCAATTTCATCATCCTTTTTATCCCATTTACTATATCCTACAGCTTGGCCCGCTTATCTTTTGAATGAGCAAATCTTATATTATCAGTATCCTATATTGCATGCAGTGGTTGGCAATAAATAATATAATGTTTGGTGTTTTGTATTAATATCTCAGCGCGAGTGGCGGTCAACGCTCGGCGCCGGCCGGCGGGCCCCACGCACTCGCTTGCGAAAATAATGCACCCGGCTACTGTAACTTGTCATGCACTGCTTTTAGACATACCTATTTCATTCAAATTTACTACATATTATGGACGTCGATGCCCCACAATTAGGCGAGCGGGCACTTTAAGCTTTTGCTTTTGGCAATGCCTCCATAAATGTCTGCACGTAAGAGCGCCAGTCGACAAACATGGGACTTGGCAATGGTCAATGAACTCGAGGCGAATATTGCAATAAAGAGGACGTACAAAATAAGTTCGCGAAAAGTTGTCATGTTCCATTAGATACTAACATTCTTAAATCTTCAAAATAAGTACAACGTTTTTATGCCAGTCTTCATGTTTCGTAACTTCTTCGTATTCACGTAAAGATTTTTGGAAATTTACGTTTCATATTGGGCTTATTCCTGTTCATAATGCTTATTTTGCAAAATACAACACATTGTTGACTGTGAGTATTTACGACCCTATTTAGGAGGTAGCAGGTACATGCCTAATTTAGTAATTAATTCAATCCGAGCTGAAATTAAAACTGAATCATCGACATGAATGGTTGCGGTGGTTTTCTATTATTATAAAGTCGGCTATTTCTAAATTTAATTTACGAAAATTACGCATAATCGCAGTACAAACGGGTTGCGACGGCGCGGCGGGGAGGGCGCGCGGGCGGCGCGGGCGCGTTCAACGAACGTCCGCGGGCCGGCGCGGCCCAAGGTCGCCGCGTTCACTCGCCCACACCACTCAGCCACGCCGCACCACCGCACCACTCCACGAGGCCACCCAACAAAGGGGTACCTAACTTTTACCACCACGTACCTAGCTCATTTTCATCTCTGATCTGTTCTGTTAACGACGATTTGCTCTTTTTTAACAGTTCCATACGTTGTCTTCACTTTTGAATCATTTCTGCCAATCACTTTGTGCAAGTAATTAAGTATCAATTTTCCTTTCCATTGTAGATACCTTATGTTTTTTTGTTTAATTAACGGTCTTTTATTACCTAACGAATTTATAATTGTCTAGTTTATTATTCAAAGTCACGTTAATTACCCACTATAGACCTGAAGTAACTTGAACTTTTGAGAGTTGCATAATTTGCATAACACTTCGCGTAATATTATTGCATTACGGAAAATCCGTAATTCGACACTTTATTTGACTTAAACATAAAGATTGGAAAAAGATGAAAACATGAACGTTTTCTAAGACGATTTACTGTTTTAAAAATTATGCTTTTATTTAAGTCATTCCAGACCTCTGCCTGTTATGGAAAAGCATTAACAAAAAATGTGACTTAAAAAGGTCTCATAGAGACATTTAAACTGATTCCAATGATCATTCGCACTCAAAAAAGAAGGTTTATATTAATATTTAAAAACCCTTCATAAAGACGCGCATGCGCACGTGGGCGGGACTATGGGAGGAAGGTCGTTCTTTATAAATGTCGCGAACATCTGATTGAGCTGTTAGATCTGAGCTCAGATACTAGTTTCCTTTTATAAACTTCTCCATTTTAGTTTTAGTCAATGTTTATATTAAATTCAGTTTCTTTTGTGAAAAGTATTGACGATTGTCATCTTTTGATGTGAAGAAATTATATAAACAAATGCCAAGGTACAAGCATAAAGACGGCACGTAGACTATGCAAAACGAAAGGTACCGATGTACCGAAATAAATATTACTTGTGAATCGTCAAATGTCTGATCGTCTTGAAGGCCTCCAGTTAGTCTTTAGGCGGATGTTTGTGCAATGTACAACTCATGCATAGTTTCGACACTTAAAAGTGAACGCTCAGTGATGCAATCTTTTATTAGTAAAATACCAACGAGGCAATGATGCAAAAGTAATAGAATTATGATAGGTAGATAGAATGACAAACAAACACTGGGAAGGTGTTACGTATTGTTATATATGGAATGAAATTAGATAGTTTCCCTTTTAAAATAACTACGCCATTAGAAGCTTCATTGCTTCCATTTTGCAAATCTTAATCTGTGACAATCTTATGTGTGGTTTTAATTGCCAATAAGTAAATGAGGTAAATCTTGAAAGAATAATAGACCATTCCGCATTCCTCCAAGAGGTAATAGGTGGTGATCTGACATTTATAAATCTTGCCTATCCATACTTACATTTGATTCATGTGTGATTCTAGTTTAGATTTTAAGAGACCAACTCAACATACATAAATAAATACTCACACTCTTTACGTTTTTCTATTCGAATTCTTACTATGTAAATTTAGTATGTAGATGAGCTAGTAACATTTACAAAAACAACACTGTAATTTAGAAGCATATTAATGTCACATCATGTTCCAAATCATAAACACATTTATCGGCGAGTACACGAGATCAGGCGGCGCAGTACCGAGTGCGGCCAAGCAAGCGTAACACTAGTATTTGGATCACGCAAAAAAGTTACGAGCTGAATGAAGAACTCTGTTGGATTTCAACAAAAAATACGTTAACTTTCCTATTATGTAAAATATGGCTATAATACGACTCTGGCATAAATTCTTTATAACATAAAGGTCAAGGTACTTAATGATTATTTTGTTATCAAATTCACTACTTTTACTTTCATATTTTAACACCTGAAAGTACTCGTAGCATGTAGGGATATAGGTATGTATCGCAATTTCCATTGATATCTTAGTGATTTTCCACCGACCAGAAAACCTTTTAAGTGCTCCAGTTTGATTTTAATAGATATTGGTATGATATAAAACCTTGCAATCGTGAACAGTCTAGATACCTATTAGAACTTGCAGACCGCGCCCAAGTCTGGTATGTCACGGATTGCGCGATCACCAACACACGTGTTTGAGACAAATTAAACCAATTTATGTCCCCCAACTACCATTCCTATGAAAGTATACTAGATTATATGAATAAATAATCAATATAAAATGTTTATGGGTTCCCTATAAAGTGAAGCGACAAGGATGATTAAACCGACATTTATCCTGTCGCCCTGTCGCTCCCTCGCCCCCTCTACCTGTCATAATTTTCTTCTTCGTCTTGCTAGCGAACCGATGGCGGTGGAGAAATTCCTCGGGTATTCGGTTCAACGGCCGCGGCACGGAGTGAGCGCCTCGCGCCTGTGTGTTTGCGTGTGAGCGGTGGGCACGCACACTCGCACATTATAGCCTCTGCAAACACGACGAAACCGTTACGCGCTACGCTCCTTTACTTGCCAACCACCAGCTCCATCTAGACGTATCCTAATCACTTATCCTCCTTAAAATCATACTGTCTCCAGCTTCGTACGATTGTTAACTCCGTGAATCAATTTTATTTATTGCTGTTTGGAGCACAACGATTGACACGCCATTGCGGTCGGCAACATGGAACCAGTAATATTATAGTATCAATTTCATGTCCAGAAGCAGTAGCACTCGGTAGTTAAGAGCAACCTAGTTAAAATTGTACGCAGTTTCGCTATGCAACACGAAGTACGTCGCGGCCCGCGATCGAGTCGCTTTGTAGACGGAGCTCACCGCGGAATGTGATTATAACTCTTAAAGATTTCATCAGTTTATTAGATATTTTATATTCTTCTTTGTGTATCTTTACTTGTGTGTTGTCATTCCAAAAAGAGTGTGAAAAGCGTCATATGAAGACATTACCTACTCATAGAAAATACATATCGGAGGGACTATCATATATCCATGATGTTCCAATACTTTTTGAAGACAAGTTTAAAGTCGATAGACAGTATAGTGATAACTAGAAATGCCATTAAGATGTAAAATAACTTAAAATAAGATAATTAATTAACTGTAGTAGCGTAAGATCATTACAATCAAACACATTTATAAGTCGAACTCTACCGTCATCAGGAAATATATGAGTCGTAAATATCTTATTTTGTGTCGTTAATTTTTAACGACTTTGTATTTAAGGAGGACGTTAAAACCGTCGTAAAATGTTACCACCCGCTAAAAGTTTAGAACAGCTGTAAGCAATTTATTGTAACCAAACAATACAAGTTTAATAATGGCATTTTATTCGCTGAGTCCAATATTTTACACTTCCGTTCATTTGTATTTCGTTTGGGATTTAATAGCCCGCCCAAATTTTGATGGAATTTTATAGAGGTGTGAAGCTAATAGCGTAATTTATAAAGTTCGTTATTTTCTTCTGCTTATTGCAATTATGCTTTTTGTTGGATTTCATAGTTTACCAAAATATTGTTCCTAATTTGTTTAAATAAATAAATAAAAACAATTAGTAATTTAAGGTTTGATATTCTTTTAAGATTTTGACTCAGGTCCAAAAGAAAAGACACAGCTAAAGCTGAGGTACCACTTTATTTTTTTGGTTGAACCAATAAAAAAGAGGCTGTAAACATTTCCATGGATAAACTTTTTAACGCTTATATCAATAACCAGTTGCGACTAAAATATTGTGATGGAATAACTACGTGACTGAGTAGCGATCGTATGGATAATATACATGAAAGAAGTTAGTTTATTTACTCTCACAATAAAGTGAAAGTTAGAGCGATTACTTTATACCATGCTTTTCAGAGGTAATGTCATCTTCAAGCTCTATGTTCACTAAAGCCACACGTATTTTTCTTAATAACAGCATAAGCGCTGTTGTGTTCTCGTTTGAAAGCTGTGGTCAGGAGACATACATCACAGATGCCCATGGCCAGCAATGGACTCTAAAAACAGGTACATGGTCGTTTGCTACTTCCATAACACAAAAAATATAGGTATATTTTTTAACTAAATGATCTGAAAAATATTAACGTTAACAATTTCTTTAATTTTACGGCCACCAACAATATATCCATTATCTTAGTTGCCTCGAAATCAATTCTTATCATATTAACATAAATGGTACGCTGCCAAACAGTCCCTATACAAACAAACCCGTAATAGATCAACGTCAATCCTGAACAAACATGTGATGGGTCCGTCGCCTGACAAATAAACCATGCCCGTTTTAAAGTTTGACCTCCAAAGTCGCGATAAATCGTCTAAGGCGGTAACACATGTGCGACTTTTCGAACGGGTATTGCGATTGGTTTACGGCAAAAAAAAAATTAAAAATAAATTTACATGACCAGTGTGACTGCGACTTTCGAACGGATTTTGCGATTGTTTTGTGGTTTAAAATTAAAAATCAGTAACAAAAACAGTGTTACTTCTTGCGCGGCAGTTAATAATCCTTAGTAAAGTGATTTTATTAGTTTTTATAATTAGGAGTCCATGTAGGTCCTATTTTGCATGATTTCTAATTTACTTATCTCTAAGTACAACAATATCTAGGTCATAATACAAAAAAAAAAACCGCGGACGTAGTTTCAAACAAGACAAGTAAATATTGCGACATTGGCCACTCAATTACGATATAAAACATTGATTCAAAATAGTCGCGCGTTCAAAATACGGCCTATCTCCAAAATCTATACAACTTTTGCTATTTGTACCGAAATGGACAATTGTGAAAAGTAGCCAGTTTGTAACCGGTCTATAAATACGTCGCACATGTCTTGGCGCCACAGTTAAAGATAAAAGTCTTTTTGTTTTAACACTGCCAAATGGTTTGTAATGTGTTATTTAGCGAAAGGAATGCGAAGTGAAAAACTTCGGACAATAAAACCTTTCACATTGGCGACGATTTTTTGTTGCGCCGACTGTTCCAGTTACGACTTTTGGGTTTAATATGTATGTTTGTTGACAGCATAATTAAAATGTTTCTAGAGCCTACCTGATCGTATGTAGCCACTGGCCCATGGTCATCTATGATTAAGCCCAAATAAGATCAGAGATTTAGGTTTCGCCGACCCGGATGGCGCAATGGTTAACATGCCGGACCGCTAATCCGAGGGTCCTGGGTTTGATTCCCAGCGAGGCGGAAATTTGAATGATGAGTTTAAATTTCCGT
>DWLZ01000098.1:0-13880 GCA_018251995.1 Urbanus velinus | reverse complement strand
GGTTCGAGCTCCCACTCTTGCCGCCCGCAACCCCAGAACCCCCTTTTAGTCGCCTCTTACGACAGGCAGGGGATACCATAGCCCTATTCTGGTCCCGAAACTACAGGGACATTGACTTAAACCCTAGGACACTACATTCAAAGGTTTTTAAGCAACTAGGTTGTCTATTCAGACTAAATGTTATCATTGTAAAACTGCCCAATTAAGTAATACAGTATTGCATGCGAGCAATGTACATGCAAACAATTATATATGTACTGAAACTTTGGTAATTCCAGAACTATCTTTATCACTTGTATTGGAAAACCACAAACAAATATAATCAATATAATTTTTTACACATATGGCCATATAAGGATAAGGATCTACCGCATGATCACATTGTTGCTTTTTGTATTTTGTTATCGTTTCCATCAATGTTTTTAAAATCTTTCATTCCATTTTCTATTGTAGTTCTATACTATTGATTCTACTTAACATTGTATTCAATAGATCATTGTACAAAACAGTATTTATGTATTTATACAAAGATTCACGTTAAATGCACATTACCACATTAAATGTTAAATAAATGGATATCTCTACACTGGTTAAAATGCAGGACTGACCTATTTTTACAATACATCAGAAGTACGTAAATATACATAGTAAGTACATAAATATCAATAGAACAAATTGCCGATGAGTTGCTTGTTAAGACCAAACTTATAAGTGTACGACATTGATGACATGAGGTTTGGTTAACAATCTTTAATAGGATTCATTTCGGAGATAACACACTACAGCTATATGACATAATCCTTCCAGCCCTACCTTCGAATATTTAGATGCATAGCTGGTTATCATTTCTGTCAAGTGGCTTCCAATGGCTCGGAAAAAGCATTTTGCTTCGTCTTTACTGACACAAACTGCCAAGTAGTAGTATGCCTAGCAGGCTTCTCTCTTTTCTGAGGAATACAATCTAGACATCTTCCAAACAGGATGAACAGGCATCGTCTATTGAGATGTCTACGCCATCATCACTTACCATTAGGAGAGATTGAGGCCAAACGAACACCTATTATGAATGAATAAAAATGATAATAATACCATGTAACATATGTCATTGAATTACATTTCAATTTATTTTTCCTTCATGTGTATTCAGTTAACGTAAGCCTTTGTTGACAGATATGTACAGGACAAAACATGGACATATGGAGAAGTTTCCAGAAGATGTCATCCGTGCTGAAGCAGCGGTGGGCGGAGACATCACCATATTGACAAGGGATGAATTTCAAGAAACCAAGAAAGAAAGCTATGCTAATCTCTTTGGAGACCCTACAAAGAAAACAACACCTATGTCCCATAAAAAAGGTAATCTTTTTAAAATAAATTTACATTTTCATATGCCACATTCACTATAGGGAGATCTTTCTGGCTAGGCAATCAAATATTTGTGGTATATAACTAAGAACTACTAGAGATAGAGATAGTGCTGGCTGAGCCCTTTTGAAGAGCAAAATTTTTGTCAGAACCCCATAATAAACAAACAGTTATGTGCATTCCTTTTATAATAGGTAATTATGTTACAGTGTAAGTTGTTAGTGCGCATATGTCATAGTGTGTATATTGTGATAAAAGTAACATAATCTAATGGGAGTATTCTCCCCGTAAAGGCTTTGCGGAGCCCCAGGGCTCCGTGGAGTACACTTTGAGAATGGCTGGTGTAGGTGAACTTTTGAAATAATCGTCATATTATAAAGAAAGTATAATGTATAATATAATCCTATATATTTACTTATAAACTTTCATTGCTCCAGGACGTGGTGGCAGAGGGAGATCTTCAGAATCATTTGGAAGTCACACTCCGACAAGAAAGGTATGTGTAATGTACCGAGAAGCCTTCGAGTTTCCTACAATTGTTTTTCTGAAGTTACAAACATTATTTTTTTTAAATTACAGATAAACGTGGACAAGCCCAATTACAAAGTGCACATATTGGTGCAAGGATCACAGTCAACTCCATCACAATCCATCTCTTCAGAAACAGCATCAACACCATCTACAAGTCGGGCTGGTTCCGAACCAGCAGATGAGAATAAAGGAAATGCTGAACAACCAGTATCTACACCAACCACCCAGACGACCACCCAGACAATGACCACACCAAAAATGTCAAGTTCAGGCATGTACTCGTGTCATGCTTGCGCATTTACTACGACACGCTTAAACGTTCTAATTCTTCACAATAAAACACATAGTGTTACATTTATGCCATACACACCTTCACCAGTAAGGAAAAAATTAACTAAGACACTAAAATCTAATACTACAAAGACACCCAAGGCACGCAAGTCACGCGTAGAAAAGACTGAAAAAACACCTAAGAAAACGGCAACTCAGAAACGTGTAGCCGAGGATAAACCTGCTGTTGAAGTGAAGAAGGTAAAAACAGATGAGGAAATAAAGAGTAGTCTTCTAGCCGATTGGGATATTGATGAAGATTCAAACGATGAATCTTCAGTGATGGTTATGACTGGATCGCCAGAAGTAGCGGCTTCAGCAGAATCCTTATCCGAAGCAGCTCCAGCAGAACTACCGGAAGCACAAGTCCCTGTAGAAATTCCTACTCTTATGACAAAAACTACAGAAGATTTACTAGTGGCGGAGAAACCAGAATCTTCTAGTGATTCAAAATATGAATTCTGTGAGGACGAGGATTGGCCTGAAGAAGCGGATGTTGGAAGGAAAATTCCACGCGTAAAGAATCCAAAACGAAAAGAAGACACAAAGAGCATTAGTTTAGATGATGATGAAGTAGCAAGGGAAGTGGCTGAACTACTGAACAAGACAACAGTTCCAGATTTGCCGTCAGCTCCCGAACCATTAAAAGTCGAGGAAAATTTTCCCGAGCCTTCGATTGTGAAGTCCCCAGATAAAAAACCAGAGGCTACAATAGAAGCGAGTAACTCACCAGAAAAACAACCACCTACGGAATCACAACCTCCTAAAACCATTTTCAAAACTAAAACATTTTTTCGAAGTCGACACTCTAGAAGCCAAGACGCGATTGGAAAATATGTAGCAGAGCAGTTGAACGCTGAAAGGATGGATATGTCGGAAGATATTAATGGATCTGAAATATTAACACCTGAAAATAGAATTTCTCCACCAATTGTAGAGCCAGTGAAAATAGCTCGTTTGGCACCCAAAATTCAATTGAAAAAGATGAAGGCAGAAGCTGCACAAATGCGGGAAAAGGAGAAAAATACAGTAGATAATTTTACGGACGATTTTTTCATAAGTTCACCGACGCCATCTGTAGGGGCTCCTAGTTCTGTGTCTGAAAAACTTGATGCGAATGAAATCGATCAGATGGAGGTAGAAAGCCCACGAGAAAAAGAAATTATGTTGGATAAAATAAACAGAGATTCTCCAAACACTATTACTCAAATTGAGGTAGAACACCTTACTAAAACTGATGATATATTAGATGAATTACAGGAAAGTTCTTCACCAAAAGTGACAAGTTCTAAATACGAAGAAATTGAAATAGAAGTGAACAACACATTAGAACCTAAATTTGATGAAATAACGAAAAATGATTTTGATAAAATTCCTTCCCCTAGAAATGAAACTGATACTAGATATAATACAGAAGATATCGAAGTGAAAGAGCAACCACAGGATACAATTAACAAAGAATCATTACAAAAGCAAGATGAAGTTCAACAAGATGTTTCATATGAAGCAGACATGAGTTTAAAAGTAACTGATAATATATCTGTAGACCAAAATCCAATGGAAAATGAAGAAAGCATATGTAACAATACTGCAGATGATGATGATAACAGAAATGTATATAACGATAATGATGATAATAATAAAATTGAAACAAATGCAGACGTGCCAGAAGTTCCCAATGCATTGTCAGTGCCCTCTGAGCGTTTAACAGAGCCATACATGAATGAGTCGACGGCCTCAGCTGTCGATGCCTTATTGAGTGTATCCCGTGACACCGATAGGGTCACAAAAAATATCAGTAATGACCTTCCAGAAGATTTATTTGAGGATGATAATAAAGATTCACCAAAAACCATTAATGGTTTTGTTGAAAGTAATGACAAAGAAAATAGTGACAAGCAAGATATGAAGGCATATATTGATGAAGCTCCTAACGTGATAAGTGAAACAGTTGTTGAAGATATTGTTAAAGATAAAGATGAACTATATATTAATGAAGAAATGGTAAATAAGTCTGAAATAAATGCATGTAATGAAAATCAAAATATTCAAAATGATGCAATCGTGGAAAACACACCGAGAATTGTACCAGAGAATATCCCGTCGGAATCAGATCTTCAAATAGCAGAAACGTTAATTAATTTACCTTCAACAACTATTCAGAATAAGATTATTTCAGAGTCGCAGGATAATATCAGTTTAAAGACACAATTTCATGAAGATATTTTATTTGCCAATAGTAATGATGATTTAGAAAATAATAAGATGGAAGTAGAAGAGACATGTACAGAAGAAAAAGAAATTCCATCCAATCAAATTATGAACACGGATAATCTTACATCCCGGTTTGAAACAGAACAAGAAAAGAGTGAAAATCTTAACGCAGCTCAGTCTTTGGTTGAAATGTCAGAATCGATAGAACATAAGATAAATATAGGTGAAATTAATAATACAAATAAAAAAGAAAAACCTAAATCATTTACGTACAAGCCCGTCAAGGATCATGAAATCATTGTAAATAAAAAGACACTAGAACGAAAAGCGCCATTATTGTCTGCTGAAAAAACCAATGACTGTTCAAACGGTAAAAATGTTTCATTCGAAACAACATCGCCGAAATTATTGAAGATTTTAGAAGAGCCCTGGCCTAAGCCATCGACCCCTAATATATTAACAAAACAGGTTATAGTGCCAGCAAAAGAAAAGATTTTAAACTTTGATGTCGGGAAGTCTGGAATTTCAACTAAGTCGGTGTCACCAAAACAAAAGATAATCATTCGTCGATCAAATACGCCTCATAAAAACTTGCTTAATAATGTAACTGAAGTGACAACTCCAGATAAAATAATACTCTCCCGTAGTAACAATACTCCTCAAGATGGAGGTTCAGTTCAAACGTATACCATTCAAACTGCTGCCGAGGCGCCGTCTGATCCGAACACAATTGTAATTCAACAGAAAGTCAGAAAAATAGCTAAACCGCCTACTAAGCTACAGAAATTGAAGCCACATACATCACTTGTTCCAGCAGTGGCAGCAACCAAAGTTATTAATGATGCGCCGAGCACAGAAGATGCTATGTTTGATATAAATTCTATGCCGATTGTGTTGTCCGACGATATTTTAACTCCAGAAAGTATTGAAAAAATGCCAATTGTAATGTCAGATGGTAATATAATAACAAATTCATCCAATCAGCAAAAGATTATTAAACCTAAACAAACTATAATTGAAAGTGAAATAAAACCTATCAATCCGACTCCTCAAAATCCTTCTAAACCAGAAATTAAAACATTAATAATGAATCCTGTGACTGAAATAAACAAAGTTACAACACCAAATATTCTATCTAAGTCATCAAAATTACGAGGAACTAAGATGTTATTGATTGATAAGACGAGTGGCAAACAAAAAATCATTATGACGAAGCAGACTCCGCCAGAGCAACCTGTACCAGTTAAAGAAATAAAGCCACAGCCATCATTAATACAACCGATTGCCCAAAATGCGGTTAAGCCAGAAAAGTTTATTCTTTTTCCAACCACAGCAACACCTCGTCCGGGTAGAACTCAAAAAATTGTTATTGATCCCCAAACAGGAAAAGCGCACATGCTTGTTGGCAAAGGCGTCGAGTCTCCGTTACACGTAGCTGACAATAAGCCTGTTTCCGCAAAACTTGTACCATCCGTGTCTGATGCTGCTTCACCTGGTAATACGGTCATGATTATTACTAACGCTCAAGGAGCACAATCTAGAATAGTTTTAAAACCGGAACATGAAAAAATACTATTTCCACATAAACAGCAACCTAATTTATCACAATTAAAAACAATTACTCATAGAATATCTTCCGCCACTCCAGGCAGTGCCAATAAAACAGTAGCTACAACCATTGCAGCTATAAAGACCCCAACGAGAATTGAACCAAAACAAAAGAGTGCTATAATCACATCTAAAGGTCAACTAATTGTAGGAGGTCGTGTCACTACCACCGCACATAATATAGCTCCGATGCCCGAAATAAGGCCAGCTCCGAAACGAGTAATCTCCAGTGAACCTAAGAAGCTTATACAAACCATACAACAGAAAACAAATGAGCCTTTAATATTTTTCCAACAAAAATCTGGTGCTATGATGCAGTTGACAGCTGCGCAATTTGAACATTTACAGCGAACCGGTCAAATCATACAAAAGATACCGACTCCACCTCGTGGCAACAAGGTAGTCGTACAGAAAACAATCAATATTTCTCCAAATGAAACATTAGTATCGAATGTACAGAAACCTAGAGTAAGGAAACAGGTAGTGGATTCTCCAACGCCAATGAAGAAACTTAAACAGGAGATACCAATAGCGCCAGCGCCGACGCCTATGCCAGCTCTATGTCCAATATCGAATACGGTCGCGCCCACAATTGTACCGCCTACTCTAACGCCAGCTGCTGCTTCGGCATCATCGTATTCAAATTTAGAAAACTTCGAGGAACTTTTGCCATCTACTGCTATCGCTCGCCAAATAGAAACTACGATTCCACAACCAGAACCGCCGCCGCCAGCTCCTGCACCTCCTGCATTATCAGACGGGCAGCTGCTAGCGGTACCCGGAGAACACTTCGGAGGTCCGGCCGGTTCTTTCTACCTTTGCGTTGAAGACAATGGAACGTTTACACCTATTGACAATCGTCTCTTGGTTCTGGAGAATAACCAACTCGTTCCGATGCCTGAAGCCGTGCCGGCGCTCGCTCAGCAGCCAGAGCGCAGAGACATCTTAGAAGCCGCTCTAGCCAACAGCGACGTTTTCCACGGTGACAATACACGCGACGAAGCCCCAGATTTTCGCGATTTAAATGCGAATGTATCGGTTCACTGTCGTGTTTCCGAGACGAGTACCACACTGAATCAACCCATAATGACACCTGTGGAAGTACCGACCAAAATTAGTGAACCGGCTCTGACATCAAATCTAGAAGACGGTCTCGCCGTTATTGGCGTCACGCCACCCACGGTTCCGACTTCGCTAGAGCTGCCTATCACGGTCACCGATCCAAGAATAGCGCCCAAAACTACAGATCCTTTAAGCAACAACAATTACGGAACCTCGTTGCTGCCATCGCCGAACACTGACATGTCTTTCGTGACGACAGAAGAGGTGGAACTACCAATGGGAGGTCCGATATCGATGCCCCTGCTCACCGACGAAGAATCCGTGGGTAAATCGATGCCTATACTAACGGATGAGGTTGCAGAGAGAATAGTATCCTCAGTGGAGAGTACGGTGGGGTCGCCGTCGTCAATGGACGTGCGGGAGTCGGAGGCTGAAGACGCGAGCCAGTGGCCTCGGCGGTTGCTGGCGACGGGCGCAGAGACAGAAGTATCCACTGAAATATCCCTTCAACCTCAAATTCAAATTTCAGTGAGTGATATTAAATAGGGTTTGTGTATGTGCTTCGAGCACATGGCCTTTTTCTGAACTGTTTTATACCCCGAATATTGGAGACAAGATTTATTTATTATTTAGGCGTTTCTTATCTACTTGTAACGTAACGATATTACAAAATGTGCAATAGGTTAAGTTTTAACAATTATAAAACAAAATGTTCGTGAAACTCGATGATGCATTCATTTGATTTTTTCGATATCTTAAAATCTATTTTATCTGTAAACGGTTACTGGAACTATGGTGCGTTGTAAACGTGCGCGAATAGATCGTTGTGTATATATTAAGTGTAAAAGGGGATAATGTGATATACCACTTCTTTTTGGACTCGTCGCGACAACAATAGTATACAATGCATTACTGCATAGAAATTTAGGTTAAGGATTTATGATTGTAAATTTAAATGGAACTATGATATTGTTGGAATGTACGTGTAATATATGAAAGTTTAGTATATTGCAATATTTTTATAACGTTTAGCAGTCCCTTGAAATATAAATATGTGTAGGAATACACATTTGTACATGTAAACTGTGCTATTACATTATGTACCAGCATTTCGACAGTTGGTGGCTGCCGGCGGCAGTTATTCAGTGAACCATAACTCGTATGGAACGTATATCATTATAAGTAGTTCTACTATTAAGTACAATATTTGTTAAATTAACTTTAAACGTATGTCGAAGGCACATTGATTTTGTTTGAGTGATCTATGTCAGAATCTAGATCTATTAAAGTACTATGAAAATGGAGTCTTTAGTAATAACTTGTGTAGTTTAAAGTTTTAATAAATAAAATTTATTCAATTTTATTTTTTATTTCGGATTTGTTTGTGTTGAATAGAAATAAAAAAGTACTTTATATTGCTTCAAATGGTATAATTTTATTTCTTAAACTTAAATAATACGTAATGGGTTTATATATTTTTAAGAAATGAGTGACACAATGCCGATATGAAAACATCTCACTAAATTGCTTTACGTTTTTATTCACTACATAAATACAAACTACGTTAACAATATTTTATGTATAAATTCGTTATAGATGTAAATACAATTGAATGTAACAATGAAATTATAATTAACGACACTTAACCTATAATACTTCGAATAAAAAAATACATGAATCTGTTTGGATGCGACTTTTAGATGGAAAAAGTATCAGTTATAACATACAACAGTCATTTGCTAGGAATGTCGCTCGTTCCGTAACGTTTCATAAATTAGAAGCGTTTAAATTAATATAAAATTATTGTACAAATATGAACAAACTATCTACATTAGTTACAGAAGTAACTAGTTCGATGGAAGTAATGATCATCACGACAGGCTGCACCATAAATGTGAGGATTTGTACCATTTTACCTCAAGTACTTGTAATACTGTTTTATTCTATTTTAGCTTCCTGTTACTATTTGTTTATACTGGTTTAAGGCTCTACAATCTGAACATTTTATGGACTTGAGGATATACAATTGTCAATCAGAACATATTTGGGAACGGAATTGGTGATTTAGGCGTTCCTCTTCTCAGGTTAACATTCAAGTACTAGTACTACAAGTTTCCCCCTATCTTTTGATGTAGATTTATTACAGATGAATGCTCTGAAAGACTGGGGGAACATTCTCCTTTCACTGATGGGGTCCTCTTGACAATATGTTCGATGGAGTCCAAGTGTGGGTGTTACTGCAGAGCCTGTCTCGTGGTGTTGGGCAGGAAGAGGCACATGAGGCCGCCGCCCGCGAGCAGCGCGGCCACGATGAAGGTGGGCGCCGGGCAGTACGAGTCCAGCAGCGCCGCGATCACCACGTTGCCGATGATGCCGCCCAGGCGCGCCGCCACCATTGACACTGCTACGCCAGTTGCACTGAAATATTGAAATAAGTTAATACGCTATAGTGAATCTACACTTTTTTTTTAATTTGGAGCTTTCAGTCCAGCTGATGAAAAGTGGCCATAAACGCCAATAATCAACCCTATGTTATCAACCCTAAATAAGATCCATGTTCTAGGGTTGAATATAGATGCGTTGCTACCTCTGAGGATTAAGTTGGAACACCTCTGATAAGTATGTTTCCCCTACCACACCTTTCAAGCCAGAATACAGCAGGACTTAACACAGCCATTATAAGGTAGAAAAAGGTGTGGTGGTGGTGGTGCCGTATTCCCAGACCAGAACACAGCAGAGCTTAACACTGCTTTATAAGGAGAAATAGGTGTGAAGATGGTGGTCCCGTAGTGGAATCACAAACAATTCTACCACCTTCAAAAACTTAAGAAACCAATCTTAATTCTAGTTCAAATAACGACGTAATTTCGCACTCTAGAAAAAAATTGCAAATTACGCTTTGATTTACCAATAATAGCTTCGTTATAATTATTTACCATCAATTGGGTATGCTTTACTACTTCAATTTTAAGACAAGCTTACCGTAAGTTAGTTGGGAAGACTTCAGTGATGAGGCAGTCGAGCGAGGCGTTACCGCAGGATATGACGGAGCTGAAGATGGCGCTCACGATCAGGTTGTTAGTCTTGTTGTACACGAAGTACATCGCAGCTGAGCACAACCCAGCCGAGAATGTTGCGAACACTGGAATTATGAAAAAATAATGTTTAGGAATTATATAAAACTCAATGGTCAATAGTAAGGAAATCGATTTGCCTTATTTGTCATCAGGCTGTATTAACACGAGTGTGTTCACGGATAGGTCGTAACACTTTGCAATTATGGTAGAATTTGGTATTCTCACATGCAAAAGCTCGACGGGGATTCATTTAAAATCCTTATAAATAAATAAATAAAATAATATAATTTAAAATGAATCTAACATTAGATAAAATCATACCCAGTGGTACTCGGCAGTCGAAGACAAAATAGAAGTTGCCTTAATATGAGGAAGGAAAGCTACAAATGATATCCATTTTTGGATAAAAGGAAAGGGCGTATGGTTGTATTCAAGGCTTCTAGACAATAGGACTGTTTAATATTCATGATAAGTATGTGCCTAATTAATAGTGTAAGCCTAATTCCGTTGACAGTTTTTTCTACCTCTATTTATTTGTATCATGGTGATTGTTTGTTTGAAATCTTTGTTAAATCATAATTGGAAGACGGGCGAAAAAACACAAACTCAAGAGAGATGACAAGGTTACAAAGAAGTCTCGGGTTGAATGCAGTTACGTATTAATCAAGAGCTTAGCTGCTTAAATCGAAGTCTTATGAAAAATTAACGAACGAAGAATATAATTAGAAAAAAGGAAAGAGGAAGACAAAACCTAAACTAACATTTCGTCTGCTAATGAAACTAACTAAACTATGAAAATTTCCTTAAAAGATTTTGAAACAATCTTCCGAGTGGCTCGAAAGTGCTTGGACCAGCGCCGGTGACATGAATCGAGTTTATTCATGGAGAAATGTGATCGTCACCTGGCAGACATCTACCTACAGTATCAGCTAGGGTCATCACTCTATCACAAAAGCAAAACTTACCCAAGAAGAACTTCCTTCCGAGGCGATCCATTCCAAGCACAGCGAAGATATTAGATGGAATCGCAGCTGCAACGGTGATGAGTGACTCCATGAACACATCGGAGTGTATATGGGAGTCACAGCTGGCTTCAGCGGAGTGTGTGCCGTACTGCGTGACGTAGGCCGTGACCTGGCAGATATCGGCTTCTGCGTTGTCGTGCGCGCGGGACCACTCGTCGAAACGGTTGAACATCTCGGGGAACCACATCATGAGACCGTAGTACCTGGGAAAAAAAATTGATATAGATATCAGTAAAGGTAGGACCTCTTTCTGTCTAATAATAATTGTGTAAGCGCTGTTATTCTCGTTTGAAGGGTCTCCTAAGGGAGGCATATTTATCGGAGGCTTTCTGATTTATCTTTTATGGGTAACAAATCATTTGTGCTCGACGACAAATTCAAGTAAAACTTATCTGAAGTTGATTACAGATATGCTTGGTATTAGTGGCCACATAACATCAGATGGACTGCATGCTCGTTACTACCGTTATACGATCATGGGATGCATGATCGTATAACGGTAGTAACGAGCATGCATGAGTCTTTGTGGATACAAAGAGTAGCTCTGACAAAAAATACTTACCCAATATGGAATGTAAAGTTAATGGTGATAGAGATCGCAGTGAACTTGAGTATCGGTGGCACGAAAAGCTGTTTGCTGTGTTCGATGATGTCGCTCAACATCCTCCTCATCTTCGACTTTGGTTCCTTTGGTTCCTTAGCTTCTATTTGCTTCTCCGGTTTCGTGTGCATGGGCTCATCTACTAGAATTTGTTTTACTGGATATTCCTCCTTACTCCTACCAGTATTCATCATGTAGATACCACGGAACACTTCTAAGGCGTCGTCGTGTCTACCAGATATGATTAAGAACTTTGGGGATTCTGGTAAGAGGAAGAGTAGAGCAGCAACGATAAAAGATGGCAGTGACATCACCAGCAAGAATATACGCCACGAGTTGTAAACGAATCCTCCTGTCGTTCCTCCGATTTCTGGAATACATCAATATTACTTATTATTGGGTAGGTTATTCCAATTAAAAAATCGAATTAGTTAGGTTCGAACTCGAACCACGGTATGGAATGCGAGGATATGCGAGGATGTAATTAACCAAAACCTAAGTTCTGACTATAGGTGTATAAAATAGAGACTTTTTATTATAACGGGATTGATTAAGTAAACAAATTATTGGATAACCTGGTCAAAATCCTGAAAGTCCCGAATTTATGAATCCCTATCCCCAAGATCGATGGATCCACATTAATTTTAAAATTTGCTGCTGCTACGGAGGGATTACCTGGTATATTAATATTATAGCATGATACTGACCACTAGGAATGATGACCCACGCCAGCCCAGCCACGAACAGGTTGCCGAGCGTCCAGAAAGCCGCCATGAAGCTCAACATAGCACCGCGCTTCTTCTTCGGCTGGAACTCTGCGAAGTAGGACCAGATGACAGGTCCAGAACCACCCAACCTGAAATTGTAAAACAAACGTAATTAAACACTTTTAACCGACTTCATATTTTCTGTAATTCAAGATCTCAAAGAATTTGGCAGGCTGCGGTTGTCATAAGAGGAAGCTAAGGAATTGCATCCAAAAAATCATCAGCATCTTCTGCTAATTATAAGCGGATAATGTTCAGCATCGAACATAAAAGGTTATATAAATGGTATTCTGAAACGGGGATAAAACGGCTTCGAGCACTATCCCGTAAGCTGTACGCCACCAATGTCGTCGGGTCCTCAAAATAGTGTAATATGGCGAGGCATCCAAGGGAACATCATAATGGTTTAGCCAGTAAGAGTTTGGTATATCCTCCGTTGTTTATGCCCGACTGAGGATGCTGGGTTTCCTCGCATAAGAAAAGGACATTTAAAGTAACCTATCCCTAAGTCGTAATATATATTTGAATATGAGAGGGTAAATTGGGATTTTTTGAATATAAAGACTATAATAATACTTACGCGGCACCATTAATAAACCGGAACAGCATGAACAGCTCGAAGTTCTGGCTGAAGGAGGAGGCGACGATGGCGAGCGCGTTCACCACGGAGATGGCGATCAGCACGCGCTTGCGGCCAAGCGAGTCCGCCACCGAGCCCCACGCGTACGCGCCCACCATCATCCCGATGAAGATTATACTGTTCAGCCATCCCTGCACATTGCGAAAGATTTATGATTAAATAAGAAAAGGTGGTAGAACTCGATGTAGTTCGACTCCAGCAGCACCACCTCCACACCGATTTCTGCCTTATAACAGCAATGTTAAGCACTGCTGTGTTCTGGTCTGAAGGGTCTAGTATGGGAGTCATACTTATCCGTGGCTTTTCAGCTCTGTCCTTAACGATAGCAACGCATCTGTGGTCAACTTCAGGTAAGACCTTGATCTTATCTGGGGTTGATTACAGATGTCCATGAGCGGCAGTAGCCACGTACCATCAGGTGAACTGCATGCATGTTTGCTACTTCGATCATATATAATAAAAGTTTTGCCAAGTAAATTCTACCGGAAAGATGATTTTTATATAAGAAGAGTTGCAGCATACCACCTTATAGTCCACTTGATGGCATAATAACTAAAACAGGAGTTTCATCTGAAGTACTCACAAATCGTGAACAGAAACTCGTTTGTTATTACCCATCAAAATTTCTCAAGCTTCAAAATGGCTTCTTTTCCGGCGGCG
>DWLZ01000097.1:0-13882 GCA_018251995.1 Urbanus velinus | reverse complement strand
GGTAGGGTTAAAGCCGCCCCCTAAGGGCGCGTATCCTACAGTAAATTAACAGTGATAATACTGATAGCAATAACAATTACATTTAGGGTTTAGGGTTCGATTTACAGGCTTGTGAAATTTACTAAAAAAGCTCCTTAAGTTACGTAAAGGTTAGTAAAATCTACCAAGACATTAGATCAACTTGCTCTAATAATAAAATTCTTCTCGATTCATGGACTGATAATTACAAAAAGTAAACTTGTAACAAAATGTCTATTCGAAACTAAATACGTATGAAAAGGTATACCATTTTTTAAACTTATTGGAATCTTAAATTATTGTATCCGTTTTAACGAAACTACATAATTCGTGCAATAATTTACATCGAATCTGTTAGACTTGAATGTAGCAGTAAATTGCAAAAGTTAAAAACCAAGCATGGTTGTTAATCAACCAATGTATATGGATACAGCCATCTACGGAAAATAGCTGGAGAATTTAAATGGCCATTACCACCGTTTAACTTTCAAATTCGGTATGGTTCACTTCTTATAAAACGCAGTAAGTGTCATGCCGCTAGCGAATGAAGATAGGTAATCTACAGCCAGATGGAATCGAATTCATAGAGCAATGATTTAAGATTGACAGAGCAAATAAATCTACCACAATCGGAATATTTACTAGATAAAGTAACATATTTACATAAAACAATATTTTACTTATATTGTGAGATAACGGTAGTTGTAATATTGGCATTTCACGTTCGATGTTGAAATCAGGAAAAAGTGTGCAATATCAGTTGATTTCTACAGAATTGTATGAAAAACACTTACCAGTAGGACAGTCACACTCGTATCGCAGCGGATCCAACGGCTTGCATCTCCCACCGTGGAGACACGGCGACGGCTCGCAGGGAACGTACTCCGCATCACAGTCTCTCCCCGTATACCCTGGCTCGCAGACGCATGTGTACGAGCCATGGGTATTGAAGCACCGCCCGTGGTGACAGGGTCCTGATCCACTCGAGCATTCCACGACGTCTTCGGTACATCGCGCGCCAGTGAAGCCAGGCGGACAGACGCAGGAGTACCCGGCAGCTGTCGTATTGTCCGCAACACAACGACCTCCATTCCTACAGGGCTGAGATGCGCAGTGGTCTTCGTGGGAACATTCAGCACCTGTATTTAAGGAAAGAAGAGTATTAGAAAACGAATAATGGTAGTGGAAAAATCATATAAAATTTTATTAATGCTAAATGAATGTAATAAAATTTTGACAATGATCCAAAAATGGAATAAATTTCGCTTTAATTTATAGCAAAAATTCCTATTTGCATCAAGTAAGACTATTAAACTGATTTAATGCTAAAACTCGCCATAAAAACCTAACCAAGCGGTGAACTTTTTGCTTTCCCATCATTTAAAATTCAAAATTAATTAACGGACATGTGAAATGTGAGAATGTGTTGGCACAGTCCGCACATTGCACACAGACATAACCAGCCCGTTACAACAAAATCAATCTCATTTATAAACCGTTTAATGATGCATCAATAAAACATAATTAAATATTTTATTATACTAAGCAGGACATTGGCTTCCTAATCAAGTTTTTAGCAGATCAGTACGTCACTAGAACCATAAAGACGCGAACCGCTACCGATTAACAACTTTACGGATTTTAATGAATTTACATAAAACCTCAATTAATATGGTTCTTTTAATGAAAGTGTTAATTTATTAGTAAGATAATATCGTACAAACTTATCTACGCAACTTATTATACTGTTTTATAAGTATATGGTGGAAATCTTTGTGACCGACTGCAAAAACACTAACTCTACTCTATTTCTGTTTTGTTCTTGGGTCAATAGTTATCGCATTTTCAGATTGTAATTTGAAGTATTTAGCTTTATTATACCGAAAAGACGTTCCGATACAATATGTGCAATCTCTAGCATGATATTATTATTATCACTTCTTTATCCGAAGTTTCTAGTAAAATATCTAGCAAAAAAGAAAAAAATATCTTCCAGTCCCTTTAAATGATTTGAAAAATGGTATTCAAGATTTCACTCTGGTTATATTATTAAGTTTACAATGATTTATCAGTCTACTTCAGATAATAAGCGCTTCAATTGTAATAATGAGGTGTCTATTACAAGTAACCACATTTTCAACAGTAGCAATACTAATTAAATGACTCAACCGTACTTCAGATAGGTATTATACATTACATTAAACGAATAACTTATATTTTCATAAAACAAATATCATTAAAAAGTACCTAGCTTTTTCGGTAGAATCGCGCAATTCTTTGTTCTAATCTTAACAGTTACAATTTCTGATATCAATCTGATTTGGTTACAATCTTTAATAATTTTAACCCATATTTATGATAAAATACGTAGTGATTTCAAAATTATTTTCCATAACACCAATAGTTGGAACTTTTTTGATAACTATAAACTTGAAATATTCCGCTCTTACGATTAACTACTTTAAAGGTCAACTCCAAAGCTAAGCCGTCGACATTGAATAAATTTTAAATTCTATCTACTTAACACCGAGATGTGACACGTTTGCTTTCATATTCTCGTCGAGGATTAGTAATGGGGAAATATTACCGATATAAGAGAGCAATAAAGTTAATGGTATAAATATAATCGGACAGTGTGAAGATGTCTCTATTTTTTAGAATGATATAGTCATGTAGTTTCAAAAGGTTAAAAAAACCTTAGAAATCTTAGAAAAAACTTTCTGGTTTTGTAAATGACAACATTGTAAAATTGACGAATGCATGAAATATTTTCTTCATATAGTCAAATCCAGTCAAATCTAACAAATCATAACGTAATATATAATTTATTAAGTCGTTAAGTCGTTAAAATAAAATATAAATAAATAAGTCGTATTCCTTACAATTCAATAACATTACAGAAATTAAAACTGAAAATAATGGCACAATTTAATAAGAAAAACGAGACGCTATTATTTTTTGGATAAGTGCTGCAACATAAACTTAATTATGAGATTCTTCATCGGCATTACATCATGAAATTAAAAATTTATATTCAAGATGCCCATGGGTGGCAGTGGCCACTCAGGTGGGCTACGTGCTCGTATGCTACTTCAGTCAGAAAAACCTTATATTATACATAGTAGCTATGAACGAATTATGAGATCCATATCAATGCGTACATACCAAATTTGTCACCAATTTAATTGGAATGCTGGGTACTCGACGTGCGCAAAACGACAAAGAATTCGGTTTGATTGGTTGGAATAAGCTCAATTGGTATAATGGACGCTATTCCAATCTCATGGAAGAGTTACGATTGCTGCTGGCTTTCGGAAGAATATATTCTTGAAAAGCAATAACCATTGTAGTATACAAATAACCTTTTAATTTAGAAGCTACAAATGCTGCCGTTTAAGATAAAAATAGTTTTAGTGACATATTTAAAATTATAAAATTCTTACACGCACTAATGAACGTCATTTAAAATATAACCGAATTAGGCAATCGTTTCCAAATTACCGTACAGATAAAAGCTAAAAGGTATAAAAGTATGCTTTTTATTCATTACGCATCTGCTGCCTTTATGAATTTCCAATCATCTTCAAATTTTATGACATTTTACGATGACTAACGAATTACAAGACTCGTTACGATGCCCCATGATGCTGTGGTGACACAGATTGCTATTTATGTTCCATTAATATTTATTCAGTTGCGTGCGGTAGTTAATACCGACGGCGTTAATGGTATAACCATAGTATACCACTTGTCTTATGCCCAAAACTAAAGTATATATGTACATATATTGCGTAAAGGAGGAAATGAAAATGGTTGAACTTTCTACTTGCATCCGCTTAACATTTTGTTCACATCATGCAGATTTTATCGATAAATCAATAAAGCAATGAGAAATAAACAGGAAATCCACTTAAATTGACACTATAGGTGGCTTTATTCTACCTACTGACTGCAGCGGCTCCACTGACACTTCAATAGAGCCTGATAAGAGTGTACGAGTTCTAAAAACTAAGCTAGAGGATGAAACTAGAAAGAAAGAATATCAGACCTATTCACAGAATACTCACAAAAAGTAGAACTCCCCACTTCTTTCTAAAAGCGAATGAAAATTTAACAGGAAAGCGAAACAAATTAAAATTGTTTCTCCTGTCCAGACCATAATTGCGGAGCTTTAAAGATGGAGGCAATCGGCGCTGGATTTTTTGTATAAATTCCCTGTTTATGGCGGTGACGAGTTTGAATAAGCCAACGAGGTGTAAAGTGAACGACGTGAAGCGATTTACCGTGATGCTGACATTTATAATGTTAATAATATTCCGGTGATAAAAATTTCTTCATTTAACGCAGAGATGAGCCATGATTAGTTACAATATATCGAAAGATAGGTTTTAATTAGAGAATTTCTTAAAAGTAGACTGTTACAAAAAATCTATTGATATAATAATCAGAACATTCGCATAGGATCATATGAGTGAACTTCAACAAAGTAATAAAAGGCCGCTCGCTCGAAAACTATCTCTTGTGCCATTATCAGCTAGGAGTGTCTGACACTTGCCCCGCTCTACGCAGTATATGACGCAACGCCAATTATACGCCTAGATATACATCTGGGGACTGTTCACAACTTCCTCTGATTATACCCAGTTTCCATATCGGTCTGTTTCTAAACAATTCAATGCTACAGCTGTGACAGAATTATTTATTTCAGATTATCTGCATTTAAACCGGTCTATTGCATAGTTTAAACTCAAAGTAACCTTTAAAATTTAAATTCAATTTAGTTATCCAAAAAACAACTAATGTTGTAAACATTGATTTTTATTGCAATTAATTAAGCAAGCTATATTAAAGACAATGGGTACACAGACAACCTGAGAATATTTGTTAATAATGTAATAAATATTTCCGTAATATTATTTCAAGTTTTACAAGTATGCGCTTGCGTGTACGTTAACGACCAACTTAGGTGCTAAGTACTACCCATCAATGGTAAAGACAAGCGAAACTTCTTTATATGAACATGATTGCTCAGGAAGCTCATTCCGTTCTCATAAAACCGGAATCCGACGGTACACTTGTGATAGTCCGTTACATACTAAATCCGAGGAACCCACAATTTCTACACCATTCACATGTATTATCAAAGAAAGTAATTTAACTAATTCGAAAACACCAAAACAAAAATTGAAAGCCGTAATTTTAATTACACAACCTACTGAGGTAAAACCTGTCGACATAATTCCCGTTGATAGCATAATTGCGCGTGTAATTTTAAGTGTTGAAGAGGATAGATTAGATGTTGATGCAATTTAAACTCTATTCAATAGTAATAAAGAACGAGAACTTTTTATTACTAATATTAATAGCGCTTAAATTGAAAGGAAATGCCAATAGTCGAGACAACTTTCAAGACTAATGGTTTCAAGTTTTTCTTGAAAAGATTGATTGACGATATCACACTATTGAATTTAATTGAATTCAATAAATGCAATAGAAACTGATGCTCAATAAAATACATCAGATTATATGTTATTAATAACACATCAACTACCTATGACAAAAACATTGTTGAAAATAAAGCCCGGGTACTTAACTTAAGAAATTCTACTTTTATATTTTTTAGTTTAAAATTTTTATTAAGTACAATTAATTAAATATCATATAGCCCTGATAGTTAATGATAATTTTCGCCAGTAGATATCAATGAATGAACCCCAGTTAAGATAATAGTCCTACCGAAGAAGGACCACGGATGAAAATATATATTACAAGGACCAAATTGTGACGTTTCATTAAAGTGGATACCCCTTTACCTCATCTTTCAAATCAGAATACAGAAGCTTAATACTGTTGCTATTGAGTAGATATATGTATGGTTTTGGTGCCTTCAGAGTAGAATCTGAAATGGTTCTATCGTCTTTAATGTCACCTTATACATAAATTATTAGGATAGGTCAAACACACGCCAGATGATTGTTCCAATAATAACTTAACCTTTAATTTGCAAACAGTTGAAATTAAACCAAACATATATTAATCGTGAAATACTGACAGGAGCAAGATGTTAATATCGCTATAAATCAGAATTGCGTCTGTCAGTTCCGCAAAATATAATCCTTGTATCATAGAACAAACACCTGCTATTATTACTCATCAGAATGCAATAATCAATTACCTAATATAGGATAACTTGTTGCTTTAACAAAGAGAATATCTGACAAGCATTCACGGCATGAGATCGTTAACAGATATTTATAAGCAAACGATATCAGTCATAACAGACATACTTAAGAAGGTAATATATTCAATAGAAACATATATCCTTCCACTTAAATACCTACTTATATGAGAATTTTCAGTTACAAACTAACGCAATAGATGAAACTAGAAAACGAATAGATCATAAGAGAAAACAATACTTGCACAACATTTTGATTAGAAAGGGTCAAAGTGTATAAATGAGAGTTATTAACGATATGAAATAATTTACGGTAAAGGATTGATTTATGTTCGGTTACGTATTATTATAAATATAAATGGCTTGAACTTCTGAAGTATCTGAGTAGTGATTGCTTTAATGGTAATCATTTACTTAACATAACTATTTATGAAAGAAGTGGTGGTAATACCGCAATCAGCCGCATTCAAAGCACGTAAAATTCTTAAAAAATATATCTACCTTAATGCTAAAAAAAAGATAAGTTCAAGGTAACTGCAAAAAACAAACTCACCTGTATACCCAGGAGGGCAGTCGCATTCGTACGTGTGTAACGACGTCAACCTACACGTCGCACCGTTGAGGCACGGTGCAGAGTCACACGCCGCTGGCACTCTGATCTCGCACAGAGAGGCGCTGAAGCCGAGAGGACAATCGCAGGCGAAGGAGGGCGGCGCGCCACCAATGCCAGGCCGCACTCGACAAGAGCCACCGTTCTGGCACCGAGGGCTCGACTCGCTGTGGCAAGGGTTCAGATGCTGGCAGAACTCGCCTGCATACCGGGACGTGCAGCTGTAACAAAGAAAATTATATTAGGATTTGTTTAAAATAAGCTAAACAGTCAGGCTCTACACTACACGTATAGTCGTTCCCTTAGATATACACAAAGATAATCAATATGACACTAGCATCCAGACATAACAGAAATAGAAATTTATATTCTTTCCATGAATCACTCATCAAAAGAATTGGGGATCGAATCTGAAACAATCTACGTAATAGTAACCTGTATAATGAAAATACAATGTTGGTCATTCGGAACTTACAAATAAATCACATACGTATCGATAATAAACACCTAACAAATATCACTATTTCAAAGTATATTTGCATATGCATACAACAATATCTAACTCAACCATACAATATCCATAAACAGCGACTATACAAACAGTGGTAGGTGAGTCCTATCGCGCCCCGGGCCGGACTTCGCCAATAAATAACGCAGATACGTCGCTACACGACCGCGTGACGTGCGCCCGCGCAGCTACGAGGATACAGTCTCTACACTGAGATTTGTTGAAATATAAGCTATAGGTATGTGACATAACTTAGTATTCAATATTTTAATTTTAATTTTAGTGACGAATGGTGTTCTGTCAAAATATAGAGTGGTTAATTATTTATATTTAATTATATTTAACAGTGATTAAATTTCAGAACCCTTATTATATAAGTAACGGATTTTTAAGACTATAAGAAATAAAACAATGTGATGTTAAGACATATTTGGAACTAAATAGAAGTGATTAATTTTAGTTGCAATTAAAATATGTAGCATAATATTGGACTAGTACTGTAGTTCTAATAAAACGATGACTTTAGACAGTTTAGACTATAATGTAGGTATTAAAATATAACGCAATAGATATCACATTCAAAGAGCTGTTTGTCGCATCATTTACAGAGATTGAGACGAACATTCCTGACAGGTTGCCAGAATTCATGGGAAATGAAGTTGGAAATTCCACAAAAGGACCGAATGCATGAGTTTCCAAACATAAAGGCTCTTTTGATTCACATGTCATTCAGGCAAGAAATATATCGATCAGGACCTGACACATTCGAATGAATACGACGAGAGAAACGAACTACATTACGTATTTTATTATACGTAGGCTCCAAAATAAACAAACTTGAAGCTCTACAAATAAAAAGTAATTTGAATGAACTTATGGATCAACCAATTTCGTTTAATCAAATATAATATGCCATACAAAACGCCTTTCGTGAACTAAAAGTCACTCGCGCCCACATTATTAATTTTGAAGTAACGAAGTCAATTTCGTTTATTATCTCGCTTAATATTGTTATAGGTGTTTGTGGGAAAATAATCAACGGGACACCGATCTAAAATATTCATGAAGACACGTACTGTCCCACGTATAATGTACTGATAAGAAATTACCATTTTCTTCCCACTTCGCCTTGTCACACCCTGTTTTGGTTAAATAAAAAAGTCTTAAATTCTTTGGAGATAGTGCATCTCAAGCTAACGAAAAAGGATTTTGATTTTCACACAATTTATTTAAATATAATCGTTGCGTTCCTGCGAATAACAATAAACGCATTGAATGTAGCCAAGATTCAAGTTGAAACGAACCTGTATTTTGTGAGGCCGCGTGGGAGGCTTCACGATTCAAGTTCCCTGCTCACACCCACGCACTGACCTCAGATTGAAGCGAGGTGGATGCACTTATGCACCATGATAAATTCACCATATTTATTGCAAGCCTTTGTAGTTTCTTACGTCTATGTCACCATAAATCAAAACACTGAACACCTTCGCCTAAAACATCCTATCAAAGTGACGGTATCTAACTTACGATAAGGGACGATAAATAAACGTTATTATGACATCCGTAAGTCCGATAAAAGAGACGTGAAGACTACCGAGCGGTTAATTGCCTCGTAACAAGAAAACAATACGGCAACGTCGCAAAAAGATGACACCGGCCGGCTACCTGCTCGCGGCTGCGATTATCTGTCAAAATAATACACTGCTGTGAAAACTGGCCTTTGTTCACCAACGATGCTCTCTAACCGTAAGCTAAATCTTCATTATGTGGTGCGCAATAAATTATAGTTGAACCTATCGAAGATCTAATTACGGTTGAAAAAGAGCAACTTAGCGACACAAACGACACAGTGTCGGTTGTCGGGAACTGTGTCGATGTTGGAGTTGTGTTCATTGTCTAGGAAAGGGGATCTGGCAAGGCTGGTGTAGACCAATAATTTATTTGCGCCGACAGCAAATCCCGTGTCGTCGAGGGCCGAGCGCGCCCGCAATAAATAAATAGCGTTGCGTGTAACCGTTGTTGGTTATTCGATATTCTGTAACGTTTGTGAACTTTTAATGCGCCATTCAGAACATCTTAGAACAATAATAGTCTATTAGAAGTGTTAACTAGTTGTTTACAGATTTTAACCATTGTGCTACTTAGTTAGTATGTATTTTGCGGCAATTATATGTCTTTAAAATTGGATAAAATTATTTTTAAGTTAAAATAAGATTAAAATAAAACTTTAATTTTATGCAATAAAGCAAACAGCATTTTGACACACTAAGTGCAATTTAAATTTCTAGGAATCTGCATACATTATCAGCATCTGGGTCCATCACAAGTTCAAAAATATATTATTATTGTATTTATAGAAAGTTTAAAATTTTTTTGGACACAACCAGACTAGTTATACTAGTGATATAAACTCAATTCTAAAAGCCACTGAGAATGTGTACTTATTGAACTGTACAAAGCGTCACTCGAGGCGCTCGTCGTTCGTAGAAGCGCGCATGTCGCAGCTATCTGATGCTGCGCGCGCGCACACGATACGCATGCGGTTACTACGCCCTATCGCCACGCTCCATCGCGTCGCATAGACGAAAAGAATTAGATCTTATTTCTCATATATGAGAGAAAAATGCATGTATTTTCTTAATTCAGTTTAAAGAAAAGTTACAAGTTAAAAAAATCCGATTTGAATAAAAGTAATGATAATAGTCTGATTATGTAAAAAATGAAAATGGTTGATAAGAGTGAACGAATGAATAATGAAATATACTACTCAATTTGTCATAAAATATGGCTACATGACTGTTTAGTTCACAATAAATAATATAAAAGATATTTAAGAAGAGAAAATTCAAAAAATACTACGAAACGTTAATAGCTAAGAGAATTATAGATTACTTGCAAGACAAAGGCGAAGAAAACTCGAAGTGTTTGTAAACACGGTACAATGTTGTCGGCGCGAGCGTGTCATGTTTATGCTAAATGACGAACACGTCGATAACGACAGATCGATGAATATGGATTTGCTGAAAATCACGTGCCATCCACCTGTTGCGAGATTAGTGTCTTTGCAGCGTGCAATTTGTGGAATCAGTGAGTAGGATTGAACATCAATTACTAATAAACTCTTGACAACAAAATGTTTTTTGTAGTTTATTATATTTTTAGTTTGTTTGTTTGTTTAGTACTTTATTATTGTCCTGCTGGGCCTAGATTTTCCTTAGAATCAGTGTTTGGCTAATTCCATCACACTCACCAAGCAAACTGGAAGATTTCACATAGAGATGAGATTACTTTTTTGATCCTCCATGAGTCATGTTGACTCCCTTATATTGTTTGCCATTTAAGCACGGGACAATTAATTTCTTATCGCACATACATCGATAATTCGGCAGTCCGTGCCTGGGATTTCAATTCTGAACCTCCAACAAGCCGAAAATCATACCACTGAGCAATTACTGCCTTTTTTGATAGCTTGAACTTTCAAACTCAAACAATGAAATAAACACCAGGAAGAGTCAAGAAATTGGGTCATCTTGATGCACAATATTTATTCAATACTGGTCTAAGAATTGTTGATTAACGGAAATCTTAAAGATTACCGATCAACAGCATCGATCTTAAAATAAGATAATCGATCACATACGGTTACAGTGGACAAGTAAACAGAGAAGCGATAAGATCTTACAGGGTAGTCCGTTATCCCATGGGAAGACTTACGACACGGTTTTTTGAGCGGATCCTACTTTTTGTGACACCAGGCGGGCGATGTCATCCAAACCAGTCTAGTTCCTGTTCATTAAGAGATCTATGCACCGTCCTTCCCTAACGCCTAACCAAACAAAACGTATGAAGCTTAATAATCTTATGTGTCTTATGACTCTAAAGTTACTTTTAAAATTGAGAGTAATATTAAGGACCCAGAGATTAAAGTTTTTTTGAAGCATTAAATTATAATAAATTGAACTTTATAAGCTTTCTGATATTAAATAACACAGAAATTGCATCATCCAAAACGGATGATGGCCGCCAATGACCCAATAAATAAGAAATTTACAATAACAGAGATATCAGATGAACGTGTATCTCTACGGGGACGACACCCTGGACATTGCACAAACCTCTTAAGACGTTCGCACTGTATGGACGTGTGCAGTTACACGCTCCTTAAAAGGAGTTAAAAAAGGGCGATGCACTTTGTGCAACACCGATACTGAACTGAAATGCGGTTTCCTGTTAGCCTAACAGATCTAATCATTGACTCGTTTAGTCTCAATCGTCCCCTTTACACCACTAATATGGTCACCGGGTGGATATCCTCAATGGAAATGGTATGGTTTGTTGGTATTCATTATTGCTTTTAAGTGAACACTCCACGGGACTCACAAAGTTTATTTTTTACATTATATGTGACAAAGTTCTTTAATACACTTTCATAACGTGTCCTAACTTAGTCCAAAGTGTAGTGACACATTCCTTTTAGTCTTGATTACAGACCTAAAAGAGGGCTTGCAGATTCTCGTCTTAGATTTAGTAAAAAAAAGAAGATTACATAACACGATCTAATGTAATAAAGACCATATCTTATCTAATCTAACCATAACGATAAATTTAGCAATCAGAGTTAAATTTAGTTCAATGCAAATAAAGCAAAATGATTCTCCGAGGGCTCTCGATCAAACAGGCACTCTGAAGCAATACCTTAATACAGTCACAAAGATAAACCTCGGCGCATAAAATGCGACCATGAGATACGACCAGAAGCTATAGCTCATCGCTTGTCCGAGTATAGTGCTTTTACGAGTCAAATATTACAATTGTAAATCTGTTTAGCGGTTCATATCTGATAGTGTTTTTGTTATGGGTGACGAAAGCGATATTTAAAACGTTTATAATATAGAAGCTAACAAACATGCACTACAACTAAGTAGCTTCTGCCGCCCATGGACATTATCGTTCCTAAATTCTACCTATTTTAATAAACATTTTCTCATTTCCTCTTCAATATCTCAACAAGACCGCAAATTACTTTCGTAGTATTGTGGTTTTGTATTTCCAGAATTAAGTTGTTTTGAACATTATTTAAATGTAATTGATAATTTATTTTCTACACAGCTTATTTTATACAAAGTGCTATAAAAACGAGCGTATAACTTTAGCAGCGTTTTCAAATATCCAATGACGCATGAACCTAGGACTAAAGTTGCATGAACTGTACAGGAACTAAGTATCCCTTTAATCTACGTGGGCGAACCTCAGCCCGAAGCCACTATTCAATAAATACCAGTGTCCATTTTGCTTTTATTTTCGTTCTATGCTTTGTATGCAGATTTTATGCGAGCAGTCGCTGTTCCTCCACTAGAATATCTTCAGTAGCTTATTTTGTTTCGAAAATATAAATAGCAACGTCTATGTCCACTACTCCTCCATTTGCTTTTTAAAATAGACAAGCGCTTAAAATAGTATTGTCTTTGAATACACAAGTACACAGAGTAAAAATTTAAAATTCAGTAAGAAATATTACATTTTTCAGTTTCACTAACGTAAAGACTACGTTTTAGCGTTTTTTACCGCAACTCATTGTAATTGCTAAATACCCACAATTAGACACAACAAAGCGCAGCGGATGGTATCTTGGTCCTCCGAGCCGGACTTCCCACTACCTGTAAATCTTTCCGATAGCGACCGAAGACACCGACGATAAGGGCCCACGAACCAAGTAATTGACGTTATAAGAAAAGCTGAGGACTTTTACTCTTTATAACCTAGGTTTATGAGACTGTCCCGAGGCATAAAGTTGATAATAAAGCTGATAAAGATAGCCGCGTGGGAGGCATCGATATCGGGGCTGAGGATAATAAATATCAATTTACCAGTTTTAAACAACAAAGTGGAAAATAATGTGACATTTTTAACAAATAATAACTCTTGGATAACAAAGAAAAAGCAATGACAGCGCGGTTTTATAAATTATGGCTCCAACACTGAAGGTTCGAGGTTTTAATTCCAGAATATCACTTACGATTTTTCGAAGTTATGAGTGTATTAAAACACATCTAAACAAAATTGTCAAAATACCTACTCGTACATCAGGCATGTAACAGTGGAACAGTAATGTTTTGCTGTTAATGAACAGACTACAAAAGCTTTAAAATTTAATCATCCTTAATATTAATTTATCATGTGTTGCAAAGGTTACACCCATTTACAATCACTTCTAAGTCTACATGAGCACTTAGATTTAGGTGTTCAAGGTCTGTTCAGCAATTCTGTATTTGGACGAAAAAGGTATAACAGATTTAATCAGACAACGCAAGTAATTGCACTCTAATCTTTTGGACTTACCACTTAATCCTTTTGTATTACTTAAAGATGTGTATAGCATCAAAACAAATTAGGATAGAATATCTTACTACAACTTGTTACAAATTTAGTTACCTTAAAATCTAAATTAGTAACCAAGTACGAAATAGTCCAAGCCTTGCTACTCAGGGTAAAAATAGACATAATACATACATAATACACAATAGAGATGGTGGATATATACACAAATAGTTCAATTTATACTATTGTA
>DWLZ01000096.1:0-13900 GCA_018251995.1 Urbanus velinus | reverse complement strand
TAATCTATTAACTTAATGGCTACCTGACCCAAAAAGAACCACTGTTAATATCTAAGATGAGTAGCTCCATTAAATAAACAATTAATACTTATACCCATTATGCATGTCAATGTATGTAATTCATAAGGTTTTGGTATATGTGAGGTATAATACTGAGACTTCCATGTAATATTAAAGGTTTTTTTGACAAAAAGAATAATATATTCCTATTTCATATTTTTATTTTTATCTCTATAATTCTATAATGTTATTTTTCTTTAATATCGTCACGCAATGTTAATTTTTTCATATAAATTGTTGATAGCGTAACAGTAAAATTCATAAAAAAAAACTAATAAAGAACATAAGAAAACAATGTACAATAATTATGTATATTGCGTAGTTTGGATGTTTCTGCCGTTTAAATTTTTAAGGATTTTATCGCGTAATTACAAAGTCGGCCTTTTATTAAAAATCACACGGCAAGTTTTTTAAAGCTACAACACATATCGTAAACCATAACGAGCATGTACGTAAACACATTTGCTTTCTAAATATTTTCTAGATGCTAAGTACCAAGAAAATAAACAATTTTGACTTAAGTACTGAATAGCCGGATTTAGTTAGAACAAGCTCGTAATGTCTATAGTTTTCCGAAATCTAAGATAAATGTTTATAAACAACATAAACAGACGAACGGCAACTACATCATTGCCCAGCGGTAAGTTCTTAAAAAAACTAAATTAAACAACATCGTTCTAGGAAATACATTTATTATCAAATGATTTCTATGTAATAATAATATCATAATATAAACGTGTATATGGAGTTTCTAGATCCCAAGGATAAAAATGTGCCCCGTTTGCTTACAATTTTAAATATGAAACTAAAATGTTATTGACTTGTTTCAATATTTTTCGTCAGATGTAAAATAATAATATAAGTCATGTGTCAAAAAAACTTTAATAAGACTATTAAAGCAACAGAATTCAGTAATATAATTTTCGGTAACGTTAGCAGTTTAGTCCTACTCTACATATTTCAATTTATTTATATTAAAATAAAGTTATGAGCGAGATTTATTAATATGTTTCATTTTCGAACCCACTTTATGTATAACGAATTAGTCAGTTGAAAAGATTCTACAATAAACATACATAAATAAACATGATTTAGGATTTATTTATGAAATGTTTTGGAGTGATTAAATACGACAATTGTAACGACACAAAGCACACCCATCGCTGCCTATGGCACGCTCTAATCATAAACAAGGTCGCGTATGTTAATCGGAATCGGACGTGTGCATTTTTAATGTTAGCACTGAGCAGCGGAACTGTACTGTTATTCGGTGATTTGCTGTTTCCATACAGACAAAGAGGCGCTGACGTCAAGCGAGCGTCACTTGCGGCCGATTGAGCCAATTGACGTGATTGGGCGACCTCTCCGACTCAATAAAAAGGTTCCATAGGAAAGAAAGCCATTTGAACGGACGTGAACATTAACAGAGCACGTACAGCTATTGTTACGTACCTATTGCGGCTATTTTGTGCTGAGAATGGATGTAGAAGTACTAACAATTGTCGGTATTGTACTATATTTACTACAAAAAATATAAAATGTAAGTTAAACACTTCAGTCAGCTCAATCATCAGTCAAATCAAAGTATGTTTTATTTGAAAAAGAAATAATAGAAATAAGCTTTGATTATTCGAATCCATGTAGATACGCATTACAAATTAACTATTCCTTCAACGATAAAACAATATTAGCGTGAAATATCAAGCAAGATATGAATGTTAATATTGTTAATCAACATCGGGCATAACAAAGTTAAATATTATTGTATTTATAGATGAAATTTCAAGATTGATTTTAACGTCCCTAGAAACAACTCATATATTCCTTAGACGTGATTATAGATTTCATGACGTAAGCTACGTCCTATATTACGAATCGATGACCTTACGAGTTACGTAATCCATCGGTTTACTATGGTCACCAACATACAATGTTGTTGGTTTGTTTGTATTCATACACATAATGCGGAAATACCGCCGCAACGAATGTGTAAAGTAATCATTTAGACTGGTGCGGCATAGAACTGTACATCGGTAGGTACATCGGTACCGGACCTACAACATCTGCTACGGGATCGAACCCGAAACTCTCTACCCTATCGTCATTAGCACTTAACGATGTTGATGTAACGATGTGATTACGTACATCGTAATCAAAAATCACGTGAATGATCCAATCCATTGAGGCACTAAAGTTTTGTAAACAAAAGGCTCGGTTCATCGTTGATAAAAAACGGAGCACGCGTATTTGCAGAAATATGAATCGAACTGCCGGTCAGTAGTCCCGACATTGGCCTCAATCTGATATCATCATTACGCACATATCTTTACGTCAGTAAGACCTTAGGTATAGAGAATCGTTTGTGCAAATTGCTTATGTACTCAACATCTTTGATTACATTGCATCTTGGTTAATGCTAACTACCTATCATTATTGTCATGTTATTATATTCCCTCATTAGTTACCGCAGCAAATTGCTGTAAGGTATGAAAAGCATCAGGTTTATCATCAACAATAAATTAATGTCAGTTTGTTTAAAAATAATGCCAATATTGTACCTAAGTCTTTCTTATATTGTATTGAATTGAAAGTATTTGTGACGAATGAAAACATCCGGAAGCCAGCGGCTGTTCGCATAAGAACAATGAATCATATTATGTAGTATTCGTACTATACTATTGTAGGTATTCGTACCATAGAAAATATTTCTTTCAATATAAAATTTATTGCATTTATAACATCAAAAAACAAAGAAATACATAATATCAATAAGCATATAAGCTGATTAAATAAACTAAGAAAAAAATATTATGATACCTTAATGTTACAGATACACGAATCACGTTTAGAATAATATTTAATATATCATTTTTTCATTTCATTTCAAAATTTCATAATTTATTTTAGAATAACGATGGAATGTATAGGTACATTTGAACATACTGTACATTCCACAAGATGCTACCGTAGTCATCAACATTCCAATGCTTTCCAATATCCATCCAAACGTTTTTGCTCTACGGAAAAGTACGTAATAATGTCCATTTTATTTGTTTTCAGAGAGTAAAGGTGTTATTTGAATAGTCTTCTTTATAATATGTTACGTCTTTCAACCTTATCTCAAAACCCAATGCTTAACATTCAACGTTCGCTTTGTCAAAATACTTCAATCGCTTTAACAATGTGCACTGCATAATATACTTTTGGCTGAAAAGATATTTAAATGTGAAATGAGATTGAAATAAAATTAAATACAACCTAGCGTACGAGATTCTTTTCCTTAAAAAGACGCGAGCTTTTGAAAGCTCTGCGCGTTCCGTAACGATTGAAGCTTTAATATAGTTTTCCATTTGCAACGTGAAAATGTATATTTTCGCAATATTTGCTCCGACTTCAACTTTATATTATTAATACATCTTCAATTTTCGTACATTAAAAATATGTGCTACAAGTTTTTCAGTTTTGTAACTAATCGTATTACAAGCATCTTTGATACAAAGAAGTTTAGAAAGTTAAAAAATCGTGCCGCTACTTTCATTTCTAAACTAGGTAAGTCAGTCAGTGTTAGCGAACTAATTAACTAATAGTTCGATGGATCGCAAATACGAGATGTAAAGATAAATCATCGCCTCGGTCAACAACACACAGATTTGTATGATCATCGGCTTTTATTATGAACAGCTGTTGCCGTCGACAAGTTGTCGACGTCTTAGTTTGTACGTGAATTAAAAAATAAGAAATATAAGCGCGTTATTTTTTTATTTTGTCGCGTGCACAAGTTGAATACAAAGCAGACTGCGATATTCTTTAAATTTAGGCACATGATTTGTGAATTGCCTAAAAGAAAAGATTTTTTGTCATCGATAATTTAATATTATTAATAATATCATCAGAATAGATTGTTCATTTTGATAAATAAAATTACACAACCTTGCATGTAATGCGTCATAAATGTTAAAATTGGTAAATAAATATAAAACCTTCAAAATCGGGTTGTTGGACAAATTTCATAATGCGGTGCCAAAATTCACTACTTTAGCCAATTACAGTTTGGTAGACTTTCCAGACTCTCAAAAATTTATGAAAAACTCTCAAAAATTTAGGTTTCATCGCGGTATTATTCTACGCTGATTACCCCAGTGATAAAAAATATTTTTAATAAGTCACGATTTCGGTGATAAAATTGTCTAAAAGAGTGTAGTAGTGTAATAAATAATGCTATAAATGTATTACTTTATGTTTGGTCAGGAGAATTTAATCTATTTGGCTTCCAGTTTACACATATCAAACTGTTTATCCTTTACAAAATCACAAAGATTACGCGTCTTATTACTTAAACACTAGAATGAGTATTCTAGTATAATAATTATCATGTGATCTTAGTTTCTTTGAAGTACTTAATTTACAAAATCAAATTAAACATAAATGAATAAAATATTTTTATCGCTATAAAGACTCTTTGTAAACATGGTATACCTATCGTGTGTCATATCATTAATTACGTATTAAAAGAAGGATATTTATACACGAGACTGGATGACCCAGGGGTTATCATTGAAAAAGAAACAGTTTACGTATGTAAATAAGTACTTTTGTTATTAATTATCCAATATGCGTACGTGCATAATAAATGTATTCAATCTATTTACTTTATTATTTATACCTATAAAACAAGCTTAATCCTAATTGATTAAATCACAAATTTCAGATTAGATTAAAACAATCCCTACAATAGACATCTTTTAAGCAAGAAATAAACATCAACACATCAATTACTAACAGTTTATACAATACTGTAGGTACCATAGGTAGGTAGGGTACACTGTAGGCTCTACACTAGGCACGATACATACGTACACGTTATAAAATTATTAGTTCATCTTCAAATATTTAAATGTCAATGGTACAAACAAATGTTAAGATTATATAAGTATACTGAAATTAATAAAACAGATTTTTGGAAAGGTCAGGATGTATCTACTTACCTAATGACGTAAATAATCAAATATTTGTTCTTTCTCCTATTGTAGCCTTCTGGGTCGTAGATACTTTATATACCTGTTTTTAGTTTCGACCCCTATAATTTGCATCCTTGTGATACACAATGTTACCTACCTAAAAAATATTGACTTTAAAAGCTATTGACTTTAAAAGCTATTGACAAATAAAATTAATTCTTAATATTTTACCTACAGACTTGCACGAATATTGTCGACAGAATATCGATTATGTATTTTTAACTTTATATGTTCGCGCGGACACCCTATTAATGAAACACAAAGAGAAACAAAAGTAGGTGTAACACATTGACCTGAATATATTTTTATGTCATTTGATGCTCAAACAACAATAGCGTAAAATAAAAACGACTTTTCTAAATAACAAGTAGCTATTATAAAAAGTACTTCAAAGAGTTTATTTGTAACAGTTCGCATGATTACTCTTATGGTTTCTATGATTCATGTAGGCGCGTTATGTGGGTTTTATCATCGAGTAATTAAGACTTAAAATGGATTGAAATCTGGGTCTTCGTGTGGCAACAAATAGCTTATAAGTGGTGTAGAAATAATTCATATGATGTATTTTTCAAGCACCTGTCATTAGGTCAATAACCCGGTGTTATTGAACTGACTGAGGCGTTGACGCGAGGGCGCGGGTGCACAGTGGGGTGGGCCTAGAAATACTTTGATTTTCCACTTTCATGCTGACGAAAGACTTGTCAATTGTTACACCAATTCGAAATACGTTGTTATAAGAATCATTTGAGTTTTTACATCTATTTTCACTTCCGAAATCACTACATCATCACTATCACTATATAGTATAAAACAAACTCGCTTTCCGCTGTCTGTCTCTATGTATGCTTAGATCTTTAAAACTACGTAACGGATTTTAATGCCGTGTTTTTAAATATACAGTCATTTAAGAGGAAGATTTATATGTAATTTACCACGTGCAAAGCTGCGGGCAAAAGTGGTATATAAATTCAACGTATTCAGTTTACTTGAAATTAAGATTAAACACAAAGTATAAAGGATCTCCAAAAATAAATCGTCTTTTTAAACATATCTTTAAATCTCCTTAAAATAACTTGTGACCTGTACAAGGAAAGAGGCATAAGGACATTTTACGTCTTTAAAAGTTGTCTCCAATGACGTCTTTTAAACGTCGGTATCATTGAAGGCATATAAAATTAAATGTAACCAAATTGCAAAAATAATAAAAGATGCAGAACCTCCACGCAATCAACCACAATAATTTCGAAAACATGACGGCACAAAACATTGTCATTGAGTGTATAATGAGGTCATAATTTGCCACATTATTTAAACGCTTAAAGACGAATTAGCCACAAGAGAACAAAGAACTATTAAACGAAAACGGAGCTAGACATGAGGTCAATGTTACATGCCTGTTAGCTAAGATAGTGTGAGTATATTAGCGGTCTCCTGAAATTGGCTTTGATTTTAGTAGCTAGGATTGTTTAAATTACTATAGGGACATGAAATGAATGAGATTTAGTACCACACAACAATGTCGTTTACCGCAACTGAGTCTTACGTTTTTTTTTCATAGCAAGTGATGATAATGATACTTAAATAGAAAATTAAAATTACCAAAAACCAAATTGCTCACACACCGTAATTCTAATCCCAAAATTTAATCTACTTACTTATTACTTTATTGTAAGTGCATGGAAGCTATGAAAAGCACAAGTAAAAAAAATCTGTTCAATAGAAAAAAAAAACTAGAACATTGGTAGACAAATAACGTTGATCATAATAGAAAGCAGCTCACCATAATACATACTGACAAATTTCAAAAAATCTTTATTGTGAGGACAAGCCAACGACCTTTATTGAAAGCTGAGGGCATCACCCGCTAAATTAAATGACCCAATAAAACCAAACTCTTCAGAATGTGTTTTTTCGTATAAATAATGTACATAATAAGTCTATTTCTGTTGTCAAAACCCAGTATATTTTGGAAAGCCGGCATATAAACTTAATATTTAAAAAAAAATTAATAAGTTGTTTAAATTTTACGTAGCAGCAGAGTTGAAGCATAACAAATTATGTAAAGATTTTCAGCAACAAATGTCAGGCGGAAGACCACATTAAAAACGTTATAAACATTATTATAGGTGTAATAAATATATTATTTACACTCATACTCCACATAAGTATGCTTAAGAGAATAGCTAAAGCATTATAACTTAAGAAAATGAGTTTTAAATGCAACTCATAACGAGTTGTTATTTTTGTGGATATTCCTATGACAGAAGATAAGTCTCCGAGACGTTACACTCTTGCAACAGCCTCGCCGCTTTATCTTAAGCTCGACTTGATAACGTTGACTTTTGATCCACATATGTTTGTATAGGTATATAATATGTGTACATACATTTTATATGTATATGCCGTAGGCTTATGGTACATTGATTCTAGTTAATAATCTGAGAAACTATTTAAGACGAACGATAGTATTTATCAATTAATATAGGAAAACCTATTCATCCCTTAGAATAAAACATGATCCTTGACTAAATCGTTCTGTCTTTTAGTTTTGAGAAGTAAATTTAGGAACAAAGTACTAATAACACTAACCTGTAAAATGTAGCTTACGACATAAATTATGCAGATATATACCCAAGCTCTAGTGGATTTGAATAGACAAATACCCTCAAACGTATCAGCAAACTTCGGGTTCATCGGTATATAATGTATGCAATCTAGATATTTATATTTCTGGCAACAAAAGGTGTTCCTCTTACAATGCGATAAGTAAATGACGCTATGCATATTTAAAGTCGCCATTTTATTTACATGCAGATAAGAGATATAGATAAGCATACAAACAAAAAAGTCACAATACGTCGCATGACGCAAGTAAAGTAGTTTGTCTTTGAGAACAATCTTGGTAATTTGATTAGCAAACCCCTGATAATCGTACGACGTTTTGCTTAATTATCATTCTCCGTACTCGTAAGTAGTGACTACAATGTGCATTGCCCATATGTGAGAATTATATCGTATTACGAAGCGACTCATATTATTTATTCACAATACATATATTATCAGTGTTTCTGTTTATTATTATGCATTTTTTAATTACTACGTGCCAGAATGTGGTTTTTGACAGCGCGTTTAAGGCACGTTAACAAAGTAAAAATATCCTATGTATTAATCCCGGCCATAAACATTTTTGCGTGTAAAAGTAATAAATATCCATGTTACCGTCATCAAGTTCACTTAAGCTTGAGTAAGCTCAAATATACAGAAATTTAAATGTGAATAGGTACTTTATTTTATTTATGCGAACATCGAAACAAGGTATATGTAATAAGTTTCAAATGAGATAACAAGTAATAGAGCAAGAAACAATTTTCTTCATGAAATCAGCATGTCAATACGACTTAATTTATATCTTGAAGAATAAACACATGGGCTTAATATTTACGATTACAGCCCACTAAGTGACAGACATTTGCGTCAATACTTATCTTTTAATTGTGATAACTAGTAAGACGACGTTAAACCGTAAGTAATAGGTACCTACAGCAATTGATGTACATACGTACGGTCGCATGAGTTACAAATTATTGAGTCTATAGACTTTAAAGGCCAACTTTGTATATATTGTCATCCAGCAATTAAACCATCTGTCCTAGATCTATAACAATCTAGGATTAGAACTATAACATTTTTTTATAAATTATCCAATAGCAGTAGGAAATATCTAAACACCAGTAATGATAAGTGGTTCCTATGGTTCAAGTAGTTCTAAAATTTATAATATTTGGTTAATGATTATTATGTTTAAAACGATTTCTTTAGAACATATAAATGTACGTAGCTTATACATATCTAGAGAGGAACTAACTATGTAGTCATCTCTACCTAGTTCTACCAGCAGTTTGTCGTTCCGATCGAAAATTCTTTAGACAGAACTCGAGTAGTTTTCTTTTGAAAGCTAGATTTCTAGAGCAACTTTAAATTTCAGCATCTACGTTTCAGCAAGCCTTCAAAGCTTTTCTGTCAGAAAGAAGACTGAGCCTCGGCCGATTTCGCAGTGATCAACAAGTCCAGACGACGATCAATATAAAGAAGCGAGCGAGAGGGCGAAGGAGTGACAAGGATGTAAATTCCCCCTTCTCCCAGCTCGAGATTACGATACGACGTAGCTACACCTACAAGCAGTTCTAAAGACATTCATGCTATGAGTTTGAGCCTCCATAGGGTTCGCCCCAATGTTCCAAATGGGTGCTCTACCGACACGTACATAGCCAGCGTAGAAGACTTTGGCTTAAACTCTTCTCATCATAAAATAATTGTCACCCTTGCCCAATAAACTGATCGAAATGGGTTGTTAAATATAATTATTTTGTGTCTGAAGTACTTTTCAGTAAAATATAACTTGTTAGCGACTTCATTTCAAGGTATTGTTTTAAAAACGTCGATGTATATTACTTACAACAACATTGTTACGTAATTGAAATTAATGTTTTAATATGTTTACCTAATTTACTTACAACACGACAATCATTCATCCATCAGCCTCTTGAAATACATATGCCATAGGCCTGCCTTAACTTTTATATCACTGCGCCTGTCATACCATAGTAAAATGGCCATACGTTGGCGATCAGCTGACCGCAGTAGGTGTTAACACAGGAAGATGCCGCTTACCATCTCTCTGGATTTTACAGTCATTATTTTTTATCGCAATTGAGTTGAAATTGTACAATTTCTTCATAACAACTACATATCTTAATAACAACTACATACTGCTAGGCAATGTCTTCCAAGCTTAAGCAGTTTTAAGCAGTGTCTGGCTAAGTAGGCTTAGGCAGGTTTTAGCCACTTGCTTATCCACTTACGTAATATGACACAACGCCGTGGAAGCGTAGTACACTCCATTCTAGTACTCTGTCGTTGTCTTGCCTTCATTTTTAGAAAGTACAATATTATACATTCATAAAATAATGTGCAAACTAATATATCTGAAATAAATTTATATTACTCAATCTCTTTTCGTGAAAATCAAATGAAACAGCTAATTTCGTTTCATCGAGACTCCAAAAACGATTATGAGGACATTTAGAACGTTTGGAACCTTATTATCGCTATAACTTTTCATGCATATGTTCATAACATTACTTCATATTCACGCTTAAATCCGCGTTAAATTAACTCTAAAACCTAGCTCTAGGTAGGTACCTCTGGTGGCCAGATTCGAAAACAGAATATTTGTCGTAAATATTGGTGAAAGTATTCACATGCCTGAATACACACTTTAGGTACATACAGCAATAATTTCTATCGTCAACCGAATCATATGATGTATTTTATAATTAAGTACCGTCAACCATGCCATAACATGGCTAGCTGAAACAAATATAACTACCGGTCGTTATATTCGGTTTGTTAATTTCGTGTATAAATAAGTGTTAAAAATTTGCAAACGAATAAGTGTTAAATTGATACTGTGTCTCTGAACCGTTAAGAGAAAAATATTTTAGTGAGTCAAAGCGTCCTGAGAATATTAAGAATAGAACACTGAATTTCGACGACATACTAAGTCCATTAGGTTACTTGCTCAACATAAACCACAGCTACGATTCAGATTTACGCCCTTCCGAAATTTGAATTTATCGTGAAATTCGAACTCCGAATTACATTATTGAACTAATAGTGGTAATACCTACTTTAAATTCAAGGGAATGAATCGGTATCATTTTCTAAAGTAATTTATTTATTATTAATCAAGGTTTTTTATATTTTTAGTACAGAAGTACCAACAGATTCGAGACAGATGAAAACAGTTTAATTATAATATGTACCATACTACAAAGTATGTAGAAAAGACGTATGAAAATTGAAGTGTCTGTTTGTGATTTCAAAATAACATTTTTTTACTTAATGCATATGTTAATAATTTTTTTTGTCTGTCTGTCTGTCTGTTATCTATGTTTAGATATGTATTCCTTTTTACTTTTTTAACGCGGGTGAAACCGCGGCGTTCAGATAGTCGAAAATAAAAACATGTCCGTTTCGCTTATCTAATTGTAACTCGTATAATATAAGGTGGCGATAATATACTTACGAGGACATTGATGTTTATACGTTTATTATAATCATGACCATACATAATTATGTAAATTAATTAGTTAGTTTTTTCAATGAACCTTTAGTCGTTTTTAATGATTTTGAGCTTCATACACACTAAAGCTCGAAGAGCTTTAAAACTAAAAGGTCCAATTGTCGTTTGTAAAGAAGCACGTAGACCATAGTTTTGAACGAGGCCTTTTGAATAGCTTGTTAACGCTCTGTCTCTCAGGCGGAAGAAAAAACGGCTGACTCCGCTCTTTACTATACACATAGTAGTTTTCCGACCGAGTAAGCAATGTCTGACTAGTAAATAAGGAATTTTCGAGCAAGCTTCTGATGTAACAATCAGTTTCAATATTGACTTCAGTTATCGTGATATTTGCGAACAGCTGATACTTTGGCTGGGAGATTGACGTCACTAGACCGAAAAGACGTCACCGGTAGAAAATGCATAGCTAATTTCGCAACTTATTTTTATAAACGGTGAAAGTTTCGCAACTAAAACGGAGAAGACAGCACTGAGGGTGACCGCCAGACTGCAGAACACAGATAAGACGGAGCTACTGACGCAGAACTCCAAAATAGATAACGCATTTGCGTCAAGCGAACATTTTTCAAGCGCCCCAGTGTAAACGGAGCGCGTGCCATACGGAACGATTTCCTGGCAAAATATTCGCCAGACTTATATGTACTCGTCACGCATCATAGGCATGCTCACTTTCTTCACACGTTTTAGAATTAATTAAGCCGCTTGCTAAAGTGCAACGCATGAGATATGAATCTGTGTAGAAAATCACTTTACAATGTCCTCGTACAGTGAACAAAGTGCTTATATATTATCAAATGGTGATAATATGGTTAATACGGCATCGATCGTGATAATGCCAAAAAGTCATAGATAATATATAGCAACGTAGTCACGAAAAAGGGTATGTTTTCATACTCAGCTTCTGTATTATACAGGTAAGAGGATGGGTTCGTTACGTTATATACAATTTATAAAGCTTTTATGTTCTAGAAATGGAATATTCTTACCGCCATGGTTAATGAACTAAAACATCAGCACGCTAACTTATCTATAACCTTAATAATTTGTTGACAGAATTTGTTAATAAAAATACAAACAAACATTCTAACTAGTACAAACTCGATGACTACATATCTAATCTTATCGTGTGACATACGTATCATTGTCGCTAAGCGCTAAGACATACAAAAAATGTCTATGAGCTGTGGAAATACAACTGGCCGTCACCTTGGCTCAAATGGATAGGAAAAATGTAAAATAATAAAAACAAGATGCGTGCATTCGGAGGCAAGGTCGATGCCGTGGTATTTCTGGACGCGGCAGCGTTCGCCGTCGACCTCAACTAACCAACTCTGCTGAACCGTTGATTGATGGTTATGTTCCTCGAAATATTTCGCAGATGCTCTCATTAAGCACTTATGGTAAAAGATTATTTTCACAATTGACTTCGGAAATGATTGAGCATTTTAAAATTTTCTTAATAGTATATTTTATTAATAGTATCACAAGGAAATGTAAAAAATGTATACGAGGTACCTACATTATTTCATTTACGAGATTTGATTATTTCCCTTGCATATTAACGTCCAATAAATAGCGTTATAACTTTGCGTACTTAAGTGTGCTTACTCATTTTATTCTTATACATTGCATCAGCCTTATTGCTTTGCTTGATGGCAAGGCAAACATGAGGCTAAATTTATCTACTAGAGTGTCAACGCATCTATGATCAACTTTTATAGACAGCAACGATTGAACATCAGATAAGCTACGCAATTTGTTTTCCAGTTCTTCGTTTATAATCTCAGATTTCAACAGCACACTAATGTAGAGTTACACATTATTTCAGATTTCTTTTTGTGTAGCTGTCGAATTACGAAATAGAAAATACACTAATGCGGCATCATCATCCACGCATCGCCACACATACAAGCGAAGGCCGAGGACGTCCGTTCTGTTATTTCGGTGCATTCATTCAACGAAGCGTCCTCGTATGACTTTCTGTTATGCGTCATCAATGGCTTTCTAAACAAACGTGAAAAGAAAACTCATTCCATAAATATGTCTAGCATACGTACACCATTTCAATATAGATGATAATGAAATAGGGTCCTTTACCTAATATTACATGGATGTTGATCATCTGTAAATTGAAAATTGCAACACAGTCAAACGCGTCATCATTTGCGTGCAAACGGTGCAAGAGAAAAACGGTACAAATAAATGCAAGTGTCTATTGCAGTTTTACGGCTGAAATAGGTGTCTGGCCGTGGTAGCAATTTAACCAAATGCAAAAAGTGGTTTCTATTCAAAGTAAATGAAAGTCTTAGTCGTCCATTTAAAACGCAGCCAGTGAGTCATTTACAAAGACGCCGGTATTCGACTATTCGGCCAACGACCCACTTGTGCAGTACACTCGCACTACTTTAAACGCCAGGGTTCTATAGTACTACCTGTAGTTCTATAGTACTACGGACTATTATAAACTTAACACCGGCAGAAACACAAGACCTTTTTAAAAATTGCAGTTTTCGCGCCTTGGAATTGGTGACAAGTATCACTAATTGTCCAACTTCAAATCTTTTAGTTTTAATTGTAGTTCATTATTATGACTATTTTTATTATGTCAAGATTGCTTTATAACTACATAAGTCACTTACAATTTAGAATTACATATATATATGTAGAATTGGTCTTAAAG
>DWLZ01000095.1:0-13901 GCA_018251995.1 Urbanus velinus | reverse complement strand
ACGGAAACGCGCATGAAATTTTGCCACTAGCGGTCACCCATCCATCTACCGACCGCGCCCGACGTTGCTTAACTTTTGTAGATCAGTTAAGATCTACGCAATCCGCAGGGCTATGCGCGCTTCATAGAAGACAATACTGTGAAACTTATGTTACCTGCTAAAGTGCTAGTTCTAAGTTCGGCCACAGATGCATTACACTTGAAGCTTAAGTCGAAATTCTATGTACAAGTGTCTTTGTCTTACCACATCCTTCAAGGCTGAGTACAACAGCACTTAACATACTAATAAACTAGAGTGTTGGCTACGCCACGCGGGCCATCAAATGTTAAGTTAGTCTATTCTTTTGAAACACTTAGGTTGTGTATCTTGAATTACGCTTTAGTGCAAAACAGTTCTCTGAAAATACAGTGCAGATTATTTTTAAACCTGCATAAATTATGCCAAACCGATTAGAGCGCCCACTCCATAGTTTTCCCGAGCCAATAAGATTTGCAGACTTTTTATTAGCAGATGGTAAGAGGTAACTGCCGCTCATGGATCTCTGCAATCAACCCTAGATAAGATCAGTGTCTTATCTAAGATTGGCTATAAATGGGTTGCTATCCCTGAGGACTAAGTTGGCACGCTTTGGATAAGTATGTCTTCCTTACCCTTAACACTAAAACACAGCAGCGCTTACCAAAGCTGTTACTAAGCAGAAGCTGGTATGGCATTGGTATCACCAGAGTTGTAATGCAAAGGATTCAACCACCTTCAAAGTTTGAAAATACAGTGCAGATTCTTTTCAAACTTGCATAAATGATGTCAAACCAATTAGTGCGCTCACTCCGCAGTTTTCCCAAGCCAATAAGAAGATTTGCAGACTAGCGTGTAAGCTGCTATTTCTCTTGAAATGTGGACGGCTTATTATATAAGCGTATTCATACTAACGTTAATAAGCTTAACGTTTCTAATCAGTTTAATTTGCATACCTATCTTGTGGCAAATACGATTTATTGATTCATGACGCAGTATCGTTCTAATCTCCGTGGTTTCTGAATTCGAGCTTGGCCTGAGAGGTATTTAAACATTAAAACACTTTTCTAAGTTTGATTGTTTTTGTAAACATTAATGTTTGTGTCTTCTTATTCTATATTTTTGGGATATTTCCAATTTTTTTCCTTTTTTATTTTATTGTCTTTTAAATAAGTTATTTGATGTTTTATATTGTATTGTATTATTTGGAAGACAGTATGCATATACTACTGTCAGGAAAGGAATACTATTATAATTTTTAAGATGAATTACTTACAATCAGATTAAATGTGGTAGAACCCTATGTAGTTCGACTCCGACGACATCACCGCCACACCTATTTCTGTCTAATAAAAGCAGTGTTAAGCTCTGCTGTGTTCTGGTCTAAAGGGTTTGATAAGGGAGATATAGTTATCTGAGGCGTTCCAGCTCAGTCTTCAGCGGTAGCAACACATCTGTGGTCAACATCAAGTCCTTGATCTAAGCTAAGGAAGATTACAACTGTCCATGAGCGGCAGTGGACACTTACCATTAGGTGAACTGCATGCTTGTTTGCTACTTCGATCGTGTAAAAAAATTAAAAGAAAAAGCTACAAAAAAAGTCAAATAATAAATAAATAAAAGAAAAAGCTACAAAAAATGTCAAATAATAAAAAAATATAAGAAAAAGCCACAAAAAATATCAAAGTTTCAACCCTCTTATAGAATGACATGTATCTCATGAAGCTGATCTATTCGCGATCGTTTGATGTAGTGAGTCCACGTGAACTATTCGGCCATTATAACTTTTTCTGTTCGCTCAACTTTTAACAAGCGTCTGACGGATTCCTATGAGCTCAGGGCTAACGAGTCCGCAGGTCACACTTTTGACGTCCAAAAAGATTTGGGGACTGAAATATTTGTATTCAGTGACTTTACATTTATGTTGTCTTTTATTTGTAGAGTTGCAGTTAACTTCATGCTAGTAAAACATTCGTTAAGGTTTAGCTCGTTTTAAAACGAATAATATTTCAACATCATTTCTCAAGATACGCGTTGGGGCCATGGACATACATAGACAAACATCCAGGCCAAGACAACTGATTCATCATTCCCATATCCCTCTGGCCGAGAATCGAATCCGGAACCCGTTGCATGTCAGAACTGTATGGTGACGTATTTGCCACGCGGGTCGTCACAATACAGGTATTTTATTGAGATCATGATTATGATCATCTGTGGAATCAAGAATAGAAATCACAATGAATCACGTGATATAGTCATAGTATTCACGACCCGTCTGACCGAGTGGTTACCATACCGCTCTGATACGCAATGGGTCCCAGGTTCGATGCCCGGCCGGGCATCTGAATGATGAATTTAGATTTCTATTCTGGATCTGGGTGTTTTTGTATTCGTGTATGTGTGTGTTCATGACACCGACACAGGAAAAAATCCTACTGTGGGGGCTAGGAGTGGAGAGAGCGTTTAAGTTTAAGAGTATTATTCTCTACATACAAGCTTGTGCAGAATTTTACACAAGGCGTAAAAATTACCGAACTGACACTGAGTTATGGAATCCATCTTTGGCTAAAAGGTTTACTAATTTGACAGACGTAGTAAGGCCGTATATGTGTACTACAAAAAAGTTTCCAATACATTTTTTTTATTGGTTATTTATAAAATTTCTAAAACTTTTAGTAATTTGTGGCATACAATATCTAAAACCTAAGAACAATATTTAAATATAATGATTATGTCCATAACTATCAAAAGACCAAACTCAAACGTAAGTTACATTTAAAGACCTTGCACCAACAATCACAAGTAGACCCAAATACCTACATGTATTTTATTGCGAATCGCAACAATCGTGACCTTATTTATTTCATGACTCCTAAAGCCAACTAAAACAATGAATTAACCGTACAAGCAATATCTAGATCTTCGGTATTTACTCTTCCCCAATTTTCTTCGCTACCATCTCAACCGATTTACTTTAAGTAATATGTAAAATAAGGATAACACATCTCGCGCTGATCGCCTGGTAACCGTATTTAGTGTTACTCACCATAAATACGACAATACTCAATAGATGCCAAAGCCAACGGACTCAGTGAAGACCAAGAAGGTTTTTCCTTAGCTCTTTAATTACAACTCTTAATTTGTCGCAAGTTTATCATTTCGAAATTGACCTAAGATAAAAATACCCCTATGAATTATATTTACTTTTTTAAACATGGAAAGTCATATTTTGCGCAAAAATATGGAGAAGGGTTGGCCACACTACAAAAACAGAATTTGAAATATGTAGATAGAATTACCAGTTGTACCTTTACCCACTTTCCAATACTTGAACAAGTAACTACCCAAGCTACTTATTAATTTAAGCGTAAAATTATGATAATTTTGCCGTGTAGTGTGCAAGATATAAAATGTAACCGCTCTAGAATTAGACAACAAATTGTAATAATTGGATATGTTGGAGCGAGCGGTTTATCAACAATGTGTTTGTCAGCCGTCAGCTGTGAGCGGCCGATAGCGTTGTATAACGTGCACACACGCATGCCCGCGCCATGTACCACACATACGTGTTGTTATGTTTTCGGGTGTAAATGTAAAGGTGAAATGTTTCATAACGATGTTTTTGATATAATATAATTATATTGTTATATTTCTTTGAAGTAGTGAAACTATGTATGATAGAAATTGCAATGCAGCGACCATGCAGCCGATGTAAAAACACTATTTACATCATTATAGTAATAATGAAAGACAAAGAGTACCTGAGTACCTATTTCGATTTTGACTTGTTCTATACTCTCTTTAAATGCCAAGCATCGCCACATACATGATATACGTAAAAACTTATTTCTTGAGTCTACATTTTGATTTAGAGACTTCGATCAACAATACCAATACATTTGATCGAAGAACTACACAATAAAAATTGAAGCATAATTTGTAACATACTTAAATTGTGACATTGTTTTGATACATATACAAAGTCTTCTTTATATATATTTTGACGTAACGTTAACATATGCAATGTGCTTAAGTGTCCATACATAACATGTATCAATCCACTCAGGTGAACATTATAGTAACCATGAAAAAGTACGTAACCCTACAGCATTAATAACATTTATTACACCTATACGGTAGTTACCCTATCGTAAAACCTTCGCACGTTTTCTTTCGTATATGTTTTTCGTGCACGCGAAAAGACCCTGAAATGGTATCATGAATCATGATACCTAAATTTTCCAAACGAAAAATGTTTTTCTTATGAGCAGATACTTAATACTAAGTAATTGGCACGATTGTTAGCATAGCTTTACTATCGTATGGACCTGGGTTCGATGCCTGGCAGGATAACATATTTTATAACGTGAGAAGAGAGCATTGCTTCTTGGTCGAATAATAGGACACGATTTTTCGCTGAAGTTTTTTATATCTTCGCGACATGCGTGATTAATATATGTACTTGTAATATGACTAATTGTAGTTTTTCACTTATTGTTTGTATAATGGTAATTCTAGGGATAGATAGAAAACATAGTGAGAAAATTTACATGCTAAAGAATTATTCATAATGTTCTTGTCCTCAGGGGTAGCAACGCATCTGTGGTCCATCTTAGGTAGGAATTTAATCTTATCCGGGGTTGATTACAAATGTTCATGGACGGTATTGGCCACTTACCATCAGGTGGACTGTATTCTCGTTTGCTTGTTCGAATGTATAAAAAAGTGTTTTGTGATCAAGTTGAAATACATAGAAATAGGACAATTAATTAATGACAATAATAAATCTATTGCAAGTCATTTAGCAACTTACCAAAAGTCACATACAATCTCGTCTTAATATTTTTTTCCATAGCCTACATATGAAACAAGTATTCTTTCGATTTGCGTAAATTCTGACATACCTACTCGTTTCCTCACAAAACTTACTAGCTAATACATAGTAAAACTTAATATCATTTCACAGTTCAACGTTAACCGGAACATACCTACAGCTTGTCTAATCTTATTTTATCTCAGTCGATGCAACGCTATATTTGCGTGTGACGATATGTAATTTACACGCTTGATTGTACTTCCAATTACAATTTCCAGAAACATATGAATCTATGTGAATTACGTATTTTGTCAGCATCACCATGCATCATCCTATTATTGTTCAAATGCCCAATGCATAAGACTCCTCGGCTCAAAATGAGAAAAAATTAGCCACAGTTAGCAGTTAGATGTTTCACAACTATATAGAGTCGTACTTTAAAGTTCTCCAACCTCACAGTTTGGAGAACTTTAGTCTCTAGTAGGTTACCTCACAATGATCTTCTTTATCGCTACAGTATGTGATAAAATTAATACCTATCTAAAAATCTGCGGAGTTTCTTACCTCACAAATAATTTTCTTATTCTAATTATTGTAATTGTTAAAAGTTCTACCTATTGATAAGTATCGGTAATGTTTGCGTAATGCGTCCGCCGGTTAGCTCGGTTTCCACTGACCTTCTACTATAAGTGGTAAACGAAGGTTGGGATGGAAAATCTTGTGATGAAACATAGGTATTCTTCACTTCAAGTAGATTTGATCAGAACCAATTAGATAACAGGTGATAAATTAATACAAGTCCCTGTTTCGAATTACACTAACAAATAAACAATACTTACATTCGTCACATTTGTCCTACACGTGAACTATTTATCAATACTAGCGATCGTCCAGTGGTCGAAATTCGACCATATTTCAAAATACCCAGAAAATGAGGTTTGATTTACTAACCTGCATTTAAAGAAATAATCCATTTTTGACAAAGACATCTGACATGATCAACCGAAATGTCTTACATTGACAGTTATTGACATTTACTTAAAGTATTGTTGTAAATAATGTAAATACATAGTATGATTTTTTTATTTTTGAATTAAACATACTTCTTACATTTATTATACATATATATTGTCATCACTAACTCGTAAACTGCACGGTCTTTCACGTATGGCTAATCTTACACTCATCCGTGCGCGCAATATTCGAAAACAGGGTCGCAAAGGTTTCGCTTCACGTATTAATATATAGATAAAAAATCACACACAAAATGTACGGTAATACAGTAGATTTTGTGTTAATAAACAAATGTTAGTACTGTACCTAGAAATAGAATCTAACACGAAAGCACGTTAGTATATAAATCTCAAAACGTATTTAGATCACTGTAAAATCTGTGGAATGTGTTTATTTGTCTTAAACTCTCCCGTATGTTTTGGAATCTCAGGCCGACCTAAAAATGAATACTAGTCAGTATTCAGCGCATATACGAGTATCTACATAACCTATTGATACTATCGGGCTATTGCTCAATACGCCTTCCGAAGCATGAAACACTAGTGGTACCTATACCACTATATATTCAAGGCTGAACTGACAACGAACAATCGGTGAAGCATATTTTTTGAACATTATTAAATAACATGAGTTATCGTTAGATGGAATATGTACACACAAGTATGCTTTCGGTAGCGTTTGGATAGCGAATCCTGCACATAACATGGTAGACCACCCTGGTCTACAAGGTTTCATAACCTTGTATATAAAATAGATAAATTTTAATCTAAATCCTACTTAATGAAGGTATCCGATATTCCAAATATCGGATACATCTAAACAAAATAAATGGTTACTAAGACTGAACTAACACATCCCTGAGTATCGTGTATACTTTCATATGCATTGAGTAAAAACATGTTACTTTGAAATCACAAACAGACACTAAATTTTATTTATTTGTATAGATACTCGTGACCGATAGTCAAAACTTGATTGTAAACAAGCATAACGAGGCCATACCTACTCTTTTCCTCCACAGTGGACAATGTATCGAATGGCGTGTCATAACTTTTATGAGTTTACTGACTTCGCAAACTAATAAACACATTAGCGGCGCGCTCCCCGCGTGTTCATTGTTTCTTAGCCGACTTTAAATAGGCAGTTTGTAACTTGTGGCGCATGTGGATTGTAGCGCGAATTGCTTGATTACTATACGATGACGTGGTCCTATTATAAAACGCAGGGTTCCGGGTGCGATCCCCGGATATGTAGATATCAAAACGATGATGATGCGTTCATGTTCTGGGTCTGTGTGTCCGTCTCGTCTTTGTATTCGTGTGTGTAGCATCTACCGTTTAACTTAGGGTACAAGAGTAAAACGCGCCAATACTTTGTAATGTTTCGTAGTGTACCTTCATACTATATTTTCGGTACATAGATACCTATCTAATTAGTGTTATCCTAATTATCTTTATCAAGCCTAAGCTTAAGCTCTGTCGAAGATCAGTATAATTGCTGGTCGAAATGAATAATATATCAGACGAAGCATTCTGTGGACTGAGTGTTCAGTCAATATTCTAGACAGTTACTTTGATACATTAGTAGCTCCTAAAGTGGCTCTTTATTTGAAAGCCTTAGCGGTATAATCCTTAAGACTACAGTTTAGACGAGAAAGGCTACTTCAGATATCAGAATTGTTACAATCATATTATGTCTGCCAATACAAATCTATTTTTATAGCATCTTTAAATTATGATTCATCAAAGACAAAGTTAATTATAGATTATATATAATTATTTATTTAAGTAGCTATATTAAAATGGCCGCGATTTAGAGTCTAAATTTCTACACTTATTACATTTGTGGTGTAAATTATTTTAATAACTTCGTTTACCTGCGGTACGACCATCACATCTATTTCTGTCTAAAGCAGCGTAGCTATTATGTCCTGGCTTGAAGTTTGTAGTAACAAGATTCCGTTTTTAGTACTCTAAGTTCAGGACTAGGAACATCTTATCTATTTAAGTTAGCTTAACACACCAATCTTTATTAAATTAATTACAGATATCCGTGTGACGCAGAGACCACTTAATTAGGTGGGCTGCATGCTCGTTTGCGATTCTATTAGATAAAAAAAACGCTTGTTTTGAACAAGTTAAATTATTCATTATCAATTCCATTTAAATGTCGTGCAAGTTCGTTGCACCGTGAAATAAGATTTTTAAACATTTTCTAAAATAAAAATGATTTTTTATTTTAAATATGAATGATAAGAAAAAGTCTTAAGATTAAATTATTGATGGAAGAAAAATTATAAATTCAAATTGACTTAAACCATGTGACATAAAACAAATTTAGACATATTAGTTTATAACGACCTTAACTTATTTCGCACTGGGAAGAGACCCGTGTTCAGCAGAGATCGATAGATCTCTTATAGATAGATAAACGAGATATCGTTTACTTCAAATTTTTAAGCACCAGTTTTTAACACGGTATATGCTTCTCTATATATTGCATGGAGACCAGAAAGTGTTTAAGTTTAGCAGGCGCGACGCGTCGGTTGACCGAGAACTTTATTGGCCAACAATCGTCTGAGCGCGAGCCTTTGTTGCACCAATCAAACCATTAAACCGTCTCGCCACATCCATTGTATCTGATACTTCTGGAATCACACTCGCTAACACACATCATTAACAGCAGTCGAAGTGTATAACAAGGAATATTTTGCTTTTTTCAAAGATAATATCAGGTTAGGTATTCTAAAATCGGTTTCGGCCAGTGAAGGAGTATTGGTACTCGTATCCAAAAGGTATCTTGAAAGATTTTTTGTTGATAGATTCAATAAAAAATCTTTCAAGATAACAATGAAATAACCCAGGAAATAAAATCAAGTTAAGCGTACATAGAATGCATAAAAAATGTTGTAGCATTTAGTCATGTCTTATTGTATTCCTTTATAAATAAGTGTTGAGGTATATTCAATTAAGAAAGTTCTCGAGCGGCGTGGTTGTGGGTGTAGTATTGTTTGATTCATTCTGTCATTGTTCTTGATTCTGACTAACAGTTGCGGTTAACTAAATTAATACGAGCTCCGTTATGCTAGACTTACTTGCAATTTCATATCTTTTGTTCGTGTGATTAACTCAAAGTCCTTGGACGTTTTGACACAAATCACAAAATCAGTTCGCGCAACGATTCTGGATTATAATCTTCACTTATTACGACACGACCACGATTCGATTGCGGCTAAAGTTCTCTACGATCAACAACCTTACCTTTTTTCTTATTATTCACGAGACGAAAGCCTTACGATCGCGATCCGACCTCAATTAAAGAGCTAAAGTCACCAGCCTGCATCATTCTTCTCGTAATTTCGTGAAAGGGGCCACAGCGCACTTACAATGCGAGCGGGCGAGCGTATCGAAAGTGCCTATGCATTCGGAATATTGATTGATCGACTGAGCATTCGGCCCCCATTTCCCTGTGCATCTTTATATAGGCATTCCCTGTAGAACAGAATCGTATTCATGAAGGTGTAGAACCATGCGTGATCGTTTCTGCAAACATCCACATTACGCTAATTAGGTACCTACATATTTCTTATAAGAAATAATCATGTCAAGAAATAATCTTTTTATTTTTATTATAGGGCACAACTGTCGTTTCGCTATTTGTTTTTTGGCTATTGAGTAGCTTTAGTGGTGAAGTCTGAACGTTTTGTGAAAAGATCAGGACTGTAGGTTATATTTATTGTGTACTAATTAGCAGATTTCTCCAATATATATTAATGTTGGCTGGTTTAATATCTTATACTTTTAAATACTGGACGGCAACTTTCCATCGGGTGTATACATATGTGTGTGTACATATTACAGAAATACATTTTATGGACCCCAAATAATGAATTATTATTAAGCGATACTAAAATATTACTGACAAAGATAATATATAAAAGTTTATAGTCGTACTTATACAATAATGAAATGTGAGACCAGGAAATAGTATTGTACATTTTAAACAGGATCAAGGATATGTATGCCTGTCAATTACACGTTATGCTAACACAAATTGGTTATTCCAAATAAATAATATGCCGCTTTTGCGTTTCTGTCATTTGTTTTAAACATTTTCCTGTTACCCTTGATCAAGTATGCTGAATGCGGTTTAACGTCTTCACGTATTGGCAGTTTAGGTATAACCAATTTAAAAATATGGTAGGCATAATTGGCTTATATTTTTCCTAATAACGATAATGGCAAACTTGAGAGAAACAGTGATAGAGTCATTTTTCATCTACGTGTGGTTTCTTTCAAAGGTGTATAATGTCTACTAACTTGTCTGCTTGTATGGACACTGTTGGAGACAAAGGACTTAACTTCTTGATATGAAGTCTTATATAGAAAGAAGAAGTCTTATATTAGCGTAAAATAAAATATCAAGATGGTAAAATCCTGTGATTTGGCTATAGCGACACCACCTCCACATCTATTTTTCATAATTGTGGTAGATACGTTTCTGTGGTCAATCTTAGGTACGACTCTTTCGAAGTTTCTTACAGGTTCTTAAAGGCAGCATTTGCCACTTTCATCAGGTAAACTTTATGCTTGTTTGTAGTTTCTATATTATAAAAAATATTAATTATGTATGCGTCAAAACGTCGCAGTGATCTTATCCATATAAGTATGATAAATTAAATTGATATACGGAAGTTTTTCATTAAAGTTATTGCCTGTCAGGTATAGTTGGTCATTGATGGCACGTCGTTGCCTATAAAGAATTAACTTCGATTATTTATTTAATAAACTGCCGCGTTCCATCGTTTCGAATTTGGCATGCAAATATTTTTAGCACTCGTAACGCCGACGGCGTCGTCTCATGTTTAAAATATAAGCCGTCGCGTGTAAAGTGTCCTTTTTGCGTGTATTTTGTTCAGTGTGTCGAACGGAGATCAGTTTACGTGCCAGTGTCCAATTCTATCGAATGTCCAACGAATCTAGATCTAGGGCGTGCAGTGATGTAAACTTAGACGCACTTACAGTCGCCTTTGAAGTCTGGTACATTGAACTTATGAATATTGAAATAGAATCGAATAACTCGGCTTGATGCTGGATTTAGTTGTAATTTAGAAGCTAGCTTTGTTTTGTGTTTGTTAATTAAGCGTGCGTGCGTTGTGTTGATATAATCTGTCATCTTTAAAGAGATTTTGTAGAAACGTTTATGAATTTCTGTTAATTGGTATGTGCTAGTCTAGTCATTTCTTCCAAGGCGCACCACTGAGTACATTGAGCTTGTGAAAATTGAATTTATAAGTTTTATAAAAGTAATCTGTAATCAATAAACGATATTGTAGAAAGTTTTTTTTTATTATGGACGTGCCACTTTCGATTGGCAATTTAAAGTACGTGCATCATTCGATCGTATTCGTTTTGGTATGATCGTATCGATCGGGTATCGATATTAAACTTTCAGTTTTGGCGCTAATGTTAACCAAATTATCGTTGCAACTGTCATATATAGAAAGTGATATCGGTTCTTTGAGTCATGTGGTCTGCCAACTGCCAATTCAGCTAGCTATTTAAGAGATGTCGGTTAGCTTAGGTCGCCCACGGATTTCATCGTTGTGAATCATGTCTCGTTAAGAATAGTCGAAATTATGACCATCCAGTATCAAGCTTTGTAGGTGGCAGAACCCCTTGTGGTAAGACTCGGTCGGCGTTATAGCCTTGTGTTCTGATTTAAAGGGTGTGGTAGGGGACAAATACTTATCCGAGGCAATCCAACTTAGTTCTTACGGGTAGCCAATTAGCCATGCGTCTGTGGTCAACCGCAGGCAGGTCAGTGGTCTCATCTGAGGTTGATTACAGATGTCCATGGGCGGCAGTGGCCACTTATCATCAGATGGGTTGCATGCTCGCTTGTTACTTCCATAATATACAAAAAGCTTTATATTACCACAACATAAACTCTACACAAGGACAGAGATAATTACACAGTAATTCGCTTTCCAAACCTTTTAAGGCGAATTTACATTAACCAAATAATGTTAATGTAATTTATTCACTATTTCTTACGATAGCAAGGAGAATATAATACATCTTCATTACAAGGATAAAGTCGGTGTGGGTTTATTACTGTTATGTACTCAATCCACACGCCCACGCTATCCTTGGAATAACGGCGGTTTATATATTGCAGTAATTGGTAGCCAATTTACAAGAGCTTTGATGTGTACTTAGCGATTTTAGCATCTATCTGTCGATGTATTTGATTAACCGAGATATATGTGAGGATTATATCTCGAGAAATATGTTACAAGTGACGTATTTGTTATGCGAAAATAGTTTCTTTGCTTTGAATGAGCGTACACATTGTTTGAAATTTAAACTTTGGTTTTGCTGGAACCTACAATGTTAACTTATAGCAAGATATGATTTTTATAAATAATCAATAGGTGTACTATTAGGAATGTTATAAATAATCAAATATTGATGGTAGGTTAGGTTAGGATATTATTTTCTCTTCGGTTCTATCAGATACGATCCCTTAGGATCTCTCAATTCGATAGCAGTACTACCGCTATTTCGATGTCTCGCTCTGCTGTGTTTGATTAAAAGAATGACGTATCATGACTGGTCCAACTTAGTCACCTGAGCCTTCTGAGATAATAATTGTAAAGCTAATTTATTAATGTCTACAGCTTACAGCGATTGTATAATCAAGTGGATTGCAATCAATTTTTTACGTAAAAAAATAAAACGTTCAGCATTCTGAAATATGATTTTCGTCGCGTGTCGTATCGTCATCTTCTGACGGTTTATGTTTATGTTTGATACTTACCTTAGACGTAATGATTGTTGTTTATTAAATCATCGCAGTTATCGCTACAGATTGCAAGGTAACTTACGGCTTTATTGCATACTTTATCTGCCATAATTCTATATTAGCTGTTATTCTCACACCTGTTGACGTCAGCACCACGCCTCTGTCACGCTCCACGGCATTGGACTCAGCTGGGCGCTATCTTATCGGGCCCAAACGAGGTGTTTGGCTGGCGGACCCGCGGACCACGGCGAAGCCACGCCTGTCTACCGTGCCTTGAGAAGTGCAAGTTCATTGCTTGTTTTTGGTGCGTTTACAGGGTGTTGTTTCATAGTTAAATTGTAGTATCAACATGGCTTATGTTTAACAGGCTACAATTACAATTCTTTTAGACAGTATTTTAAACACTTCAATGATAGAATTTGAAAATATGGTATTTGAACGCTTCAAGCAAAATTTACAATACTAATTTGATGGGTAAATTTTCTGCGTTTATTTTAAGACAAATACATCGCAAATCTCAGATCAGTACACACAGGAAATTAAATTCTACGTTTGAGAGACTTAGCCAATCAACTGTACCGTTGGTACGTATCGCATACAATTCCCAGCTAGTCAGTCATGTGAATATTTAGGGTTCTATCCCTAATGTGAATATTTGTGTAGGTATTATACATGTTAAAGATACTTACTAAGAAGGAGATCGTATTATAACGATTGTCCTTTTAAGACATTACATTTTTGTAAATATCTTGATTTCATTTAGTTTTAATCTTAACTTAACAATAAATAGACTAGTTATAAATACCAATGTCATTAGAAAAACTCTTTAAGTTAAACCAGTTGTAGTCACGCGAGCAAGTACTTTCAAATAACTGAAAAAATATACCTTTGAACTTTGTGACAAGAACTAATTAGTACTTGTTACTTATTCAGAAAATTTCCGTAGTGACTCGTAGTTTCGAGTGACTTGAGTTTTTGTTAATGCTATTTGTTTTCCTTGAATGAATGTCTGTTTTAGATACTGGAGCTGAAGTAATTTCCTATTCTTAATATTTCATTTATATTTGGAGGAATAGTAATCACAAGAAATTTATAAAAAAAATCTCCACTATACTGTTTGTACAGTGGCGGATTTGCAGTCTTCGCCGCCCTAGGCCTGAGGCCACGAACCGCCCCTTTTTCAGCACGCATCTTAACTAGTATTATATCGCCTGATTTTTTGACGTTCGCATCCACATTCGCAAGA
>DWLZ01000094.1:0-13907 GCA_018251995.1 Urbanus velinus | reverse complement strand
GGTAGCTTCCGTAGTATGCCGATATGTATATGTAAAATATCACACGACGCATCTCACGACGCGTTTTTCGTCCGCGACGTGCGCGGTTGTTTGCGGGTCCCGCTGCATTGGCGGGCGCGGGTTTGCGACCGCGCGCTCGGCGATCAGTTGGCGGGCGAGTGTAGTGGCCCGTTCTGCAACCGCCCGTCTTGCGTTTTTTGCCCGCCACGTTTGCGGGCGATAATCTCAACCGCGGCGGCAGCGGAACCGCGCAAATAAGCGGTCTCTTGAGTATGTAAATAAAACCGCAGTTCTTTAACCGCGGCGGGCGCGGGTGAAAATCGCTTCGTGAGTACGTAGCCTAAGAATACATGTAACTTCGTGTGTCCATTGTGATATAACTCTTTGTAGGTCTATTCAGTCGGGTTAGCAACGCATCTGTGGCCGACGTCAGGTAGCCTTCCTAAAGCTACCATATAAATAATTTATTTAATATATAACCGTATAAAGACTAAGTACCAGATAGGTAGGTACTGTAAAAAAATGTGCATTGTAACAATTTTAAATCTTTTCGAAATTACGTGCTTCAAAACTGTATTCACTACGTTATTCGTACATTAACGAAACTGTGCACAAAGGAAAAGGATTGTATTTCTCAGTACTCCAGCTTTTGGATTCGTCGCTTTCGTTTTGTTACAAATATAGTTATTACGAAGTTTTTCGTTGGTTCTTTCATTCGTATATGTTTTTCAACGCTTTGAAAGTAGGAATTTTCATGTATGTATTAGACTTTCATTAGTGACGGAGCCCTATTAAAAAGCGAAATTTTTGGCGGAGCCCCAAAATAAACGAAAAAGTTACGTGCATTGTTTTTATTACAGGGAGATAATCTTGATACAATGTAAGTGTATCTATACAAATAAATAAAATTGAAGTGCCTGTTTGTGATTTATATTTTTATTCATTGCATATAAAAGAATACAAGAATTTTTTTTTTCAATGCATATAAAAGAATACACGATACCTATAACGAAAACATAATTTAAAAAAATAATTGTCTGTCTGTCTGTTTGGCTGAGCTAATCTTCTAAACAGTTGGAGCGATTTGGACGGGACTTTCACTGGCAGATAGCTGCAGGTCTAAGGCGTAACATAGGTTACTTTAATTTCCGAAAAAAACATTAAATAAGTTATCCTTTTTACTTGTAACGCGGATTTAACCACGGGGATCAACTAGTACTATAATAAAACAAAAATAGCCTAATGGGAGTGTTTTCGCGCCCCAGGACTGCGCGTAGCACACTTTGAGAATGGCTACCCTAAACAAAATAAAGTAAATACTTTATTTTGTTTTGTTTGGTTGTTTATGTTGTTTTGTACAGTTAAATAACTGAATGAAACTTGTGACAAAACTAACCAAAACAACTCTAGGAAGTTTATTATTCCGGTCGTGATTAGCAACATTAGGATATTGTCGTCGGCAGTTTGTATAAATTGTCCGCCGTTTAGCCAAATAGGGGTGGCCTCCGTAAAAAGATGAGGGTGAAATAATATCGCAAAACATAATCAGTAGCTGGCAGAGATAGTGACAGTGATAGTTTGAAACTCGGTCCTGAATTTGGGAGGTTCGAGGTTTGAGTCCGCACATTTTGATTTCACAGAGATGTGTGTTAGTAATAAATTGTCCATTGCCGCATTTTTATGTCGTGGTATAAAACGCTTTCTAAACTCATAGCTTTAGCTTTAGTAGAATTTAATTCTGTGTCGTGAGTGCCCTGGACATACAAATACGAATACAGAAACACCCAGACCCAGAAATCTAAATTAATCATTCAGATATCTGTCTGGCCGAGAATCAAACCTGGCACCCACTACGTATCGGATAAGTATGGTGACCGCTCCATTACGTAGGTTTGTGAACATATTTATGTTTTGTGATATTTATTAATGTTTTAATTAATATTGGTTTTAACTCGTCTTTATACAAAAATATACGGAAGTAATGATACACTAATACTTATTGTAGGAATAAGATGAAAATATAGAGCTTTACAAACAAAATTACTTTGACGATAAGTTCTAAAAGTTTTGATTGACACAATATGTTTTTTTGTACTATTATTACACCTCACTACCCATTACCTAAATAATGTCAATCAATCACAAAACAAAGATGAATAAAACGAGTTAATTTAAACGAAAACCAATTATTATCGTCGCTTAGTTGTTTCAAAGTAACTAAGGGCGCAATGGATAGTGAGCAGTCCGTCAATAAGTCTCGCCTCGGATCGGTCAGGGTTGGTAATTGACGGGGGTGAGACTTGAGTGGCTAGGGTTATCGCTTACTGTAGCTTTAAAAGTAATTCTTTTTTATCTTGTAATTTTTGGTGGTAGGAAAATATTGTGATACAAGGTGTTACAAAGTGTAATAAACTCATATGTGGCCAACCTTAGATAAGACTGTAATTCCATCTGGGTAACTGATAACCATAGACGATAATTTATCACCTAGTGGACTACCTTACAAGTTTTCCCTTTTATATTATAAAATATATTGGTTGTTTATTTGTGTTAAATAATAGTTATATTTTTTTCATTTGTAACCTTACGTAACTTATAATAAACAGCATTCCTATTACAAAGACAATCATATGACTTAAGTAAAGCCTTATTATCGTAGTAGGCATTAAAAGTTAACAGTCATTCTAGTACAGATTTAAGAAACTGTAGTTTAAATTTCTTTAAAATCCATCCATATAAATATCCGTGTAAATTTTGACCTCTTTAATGTAAGACACACAATTATTATATTACGTCCAATTTGTGATTATATCTTTATGATTTATTTGACTTCATATAATTATAGTTTTTGTCTATATCTGATGATGTATTGTTTATTATTATAAATTCTAAATTACGTGAGTATGAATTATTTCAACAACTGGATGATATAAAACCTCATAGATATGATTTTTGCTTATTCTGTCTTAAATTCATATGCAAAATGAAGCTTATTTGCTTCATTGTTATCCATCCCATCTATTCTGTTGGAAATTTCCATTGATCTCCCATATCTTACATACATTGTTACAAAATTATAAATTAAAAACCAGATATTTGTCGCTGTATGCAGGCATTTCTTCATATTTGTTAGCACGTGTGTCCGCACCACGAAATGTTGGTGTCCATCTAAATTATCTACGATACCAGCAACACGAATGAAAATTATCTTGTCTACTAGTAGCAACCCTGCGATAGAGCGTAGGGCAGTTACACAGCTCCTTCCCCTAAAACATTGTCATCTGAATTTGTGCGCGAAGTAAATAAGAGTCCTGGGGAGTCGGCTTTAATGGCGGCAGATTTATAGATTTTCCTCGATGCCCCGCCGCGCCGGATTAAATTACGTCCACAGTATTGGCCGAAGAATATTAGCACTACCATTTGTTTGCCACTTTGGTTCAACTCGTTCGTATTGCAGTTGTAGTTTAACCCGTACAGTTTTCTTGGTCGAAACGACCGACATGATATCGTAGTCGTGGAACTAACATTTGTTTGTCTCTCTGGCTCAACTCGTTCTTGTAGCAGTTGTGGTTTAACCCGTACAGTTTTCTCGATTTTTCTTTCAGTTGATTGTTTTCACTTTGGTTAAATTGCTCTTTTTTCGCCTATTAATAATTGATTATTACTTAGTTGCTTCATAATCAATACGATCAACTGGCCATTAATAATAATCATAACGTACACGATGTTTTTGTTTGTATATCAAAATAATACAATTTCGCTGTTTTTGCCTACCTATAACATACATACAAACTACCTTTTTCCTTCGATTTTCTACTATAATGATTTCTAATATTTTTTACCTACTGGAAAAACATGTAAGAACTTAATTGTTATACTAACCGGAAAGATGTTTGTAAGTGAACGAAAACTATTTGTTACTAAAGAGCGCTTTTATCTTTAAATAATTTAACAGATGACAAATAATCTTCTAAGTATGGTCATCGTCAAACAAAAACGCTTGTTTGAAACCTCTCGCATTTTAATAACAGTTTTCTTCTGTTTTGTCCCCTCGGTCGCAACCCTTCTAGGGGGGTGAACCACCCTTACCATCTGATTTTTAAAATCGCAGACGGGTTAAGTCGTGGGAGCAATGTAAAACTCTCCCCGTAACTTTGTAACTGTGATTATATTTTATATTCATTATTACTTTTTATTTTCTTTTAATCTTTAAAGATACTTAAGAATTAAGATTTCTGGTTAAACTTTCTGATTTTGACAGCTTTGATCATAGATACGATTCGCGTGAGGTTTTTTTTTAATAAGCACTTATAAACGTAATCTTTATATTAATAACTATAATGCAGTCCGCCTGTTGGTGGCTATTGCCGTTGACCTATAGATATTTTGTAATCTATAACAATTAAAGGAATTGGATTCAGAGTTGAGGTCAACTACAGGTAACTTGCCTCTACTGAGGACTAAGTTGGAAAACCCAGGATATCTCTCCATAGCTTTGAAAACAAAAATACTAATGTTATAAGTACCTAAACGGTAAAAAATCGTACCTTAACCAGTCAAACAACGGAGCATTCTTGTGATTTAATTAATTTACTATTGCAGTACTTTGTTCTGGAATAATAATATTAGAATAAAAATAACCTTATGGCTTATACCTAAATATATCGCACTGGCGTAACATTTAATTTAATCATAAATATAAAATTTCTATTTTTTTGTTTAATCGGATGTAATCAAACTAACATTGGGTGTATTATACAAGACACGCATTCTTCTAAGCGTACCTAATTCGTAATTTATATATTAGCTTCTTGTTTGTGCAATAGCAACAAACTCACTATACGCTAGTTTAAATATTGACACCATATATCACTACATAGTAAAACAAAGTCGCTTTCTGCTGCCTGTCCCTATATATGCTTAAATCTTTAGTATACGCAACAGATTTTGATGTGGTTTTTTTAAATAGATAGAGTAATTCAAAATGAAGATTTATATGTAATTTAAAGCGTGCGAAGCCACGGGCAGAAGCTAGTTAGTCTATAAATCACATTTGAAGGCTGTAAAATTCCTGAACTTCATAACTATAATTCCTTATACGCCAAGCGAACAGACTAAATAATCGATATGGCGGTGTAGACTTCCATAAAAGCCACCCTCCAACTCTTCAAGAGACAAATACTTGTATCACATCCCTTCATACGCTCGCGACTAATTTACATTTCTATCGCTAAGTATAGTTACCAATACGAGTTGAAAAACTTGCGATGTACTCACGACTTTGTTTGTGTAAGTCATTTAAACCCGACGCAAAACGATGGGTGATATAAGTTTGATATGTTTGTCTGTCTTTGTATATGTCTGTGGCTCGTGTCTTCTAAACGTTTAGATAGTTCGTTAGTTAGTTACTTTCTTGATTTGAGATATGTTGTATTCTTAAAGCTATAATATTTAAGTGTGAATTGTAATTTAGCTCTCTTTTTAAGTATTTTTTTTTATTTTTAATGTTATTTAATTTTTAAGTCAGTTCACGATTTCTTAATAAAAGTAAACAGACAAACGTTTAGAAAGATTGTACTATAGAGATAGGGGAGCGAGACCCTTGCGCATTTTTCGCTTCGAATATTCGATCAAAGCCGTGTAATTTTTTTTTCGGCTTCCAAATGTTTATATTTCTTGAATATTTACCACCACTCTAAATATGCTGTGTTCTTTTTTAAGGATGTAATCAGAGACACGAGACGCTCCAATTAGTTCTCAAGGGCAGGGTCGCACTTTTGATCGTCTTCACGTGGATTTCAGGACTACATAGGAATGATTATAGATGTCCATGAGTGGCAGTGATGATTTATTTTGGCACGGAATGTATACGCATTTGTAATTAAACTTCAAAAAAAGATCATAAATTAAAAAGAGGTACCTTAACTCTATGATGCAAGACAAAGTAGACATGTTAATATAGTCAAAGAAGTCTACTACGATTAGATTTATTAACAAAATATACAGTTACGAAGTACATAAATTACGTACTAAACACATTTGGATTTAACATTTCGACAATTACTCAATTTAAATGGTACCTCCAGATAATCACTCTATTGTTTAGAAATTATATCTAATCTACAATAACCTTGCACTGTACATAAACACAAGCGTTTGTCTACAGCAATGTTACAATACATGGAATTTCCATGAATAAATGATGCATCTCCGCTCACTTAAATATTGATTTTCAAACGTTAGGTCATCGGCGATGAAATATTCAGCTGAATTGACTGTTGGAATTGATTTTACACGGGATTTCATTGCTGGTTACACGTTTTTGCCAAAACCAAGTGATATCTGACTGAGACCATGAGGTTAGCATAGTTCATACAGTCGGTCGAGTTCATCTCCAACACAGATTGTCCACATATAGTCAACTTATCCACACTTACATGTTGGTACATGGCCAATATTTTAAGTTCAAGTCCATTAGATAGCAGGGCTCCATTAAGGTTAAGGATTGCTATTCAATGATAACAAACAGGACCGATAGCTTAAGTTGTCGACCTATGGACGAGATGTATGAAATTCAGCCACTAAGATCCATTTCAGATCTATACATTATAAAAGCCACGGCTTGCGCGAATCAGCAAAATCGCCATTGAGAAGTGACGATTATGATATAATTATTATTCAGTTGCAAATATCTTTAAAGGTCAAAAAAGTATGAATATCTTCACCTAAATGAATTGTAACATTGTGGCTTCCCAAAATTGTGGAAGGCCCTGTCCAAATCCTAAAAACTACTAAATGTTTAATTAAATCCTAACACGTCTTATAAAAACATGTTTTTGTTTGTGCATGTTAGGTCAAAATCAAACGACGCCGTATGCGGTTTTCCCAACTTAAATACGGTTTTTCCTATTCCAGTAATTACCTCCCTTAATCTTGGAAACAAAGCTATGCGTAAACTCGCCTCAAGCGAAAGAAATAGGAAAAAGTGTATTACGAAAATTACCTAGGGTTAAAACTGCTTACACATTTCTGAACGCTAATTAGTATTTTTCGTATGGCGTTTCTCGAAATTCCTAGAATTTTCGCTGTTGTTAAGCTTTCATGCTAGTCTTGAACTCAAAAGGCAAGGCCGCATACTTTAAAGAGAATAATAAGAATAAAGAAAAATGTTATTTGATAAAGAAATTATTCAATGCTAAAGTTCAACCGTTGCCTAATAGTAATATAATAGAGATCGTGGATAGACCATGAAAGTAATCGATAGAAATTGAATATATTCTTATATTATTTCTTACAATTTCAAGCTAACAGTATGCGAATTGCTAATCTAAAGCTAACTAGATTGTAACATATTGAATAAGAGATTACCGCTGATTAAAAATATCGCTCGGCATAATACACTTATTTTTCTATATTAGGGAAGTAGCAAACGAGCATGCAGTCTACGGACATTTGTAATGGAACCCAGACAAGATTAGTCCAGCTTGACACTGGTAGCAGACTTACAGACGCGTTGCTTGAGATTGGAGCGCTTCGGACTATTATATCTCCCTTACCACGCATTTCAAACCAGAACACAGCAGCGCTTAGCAAAAACATCACTAGGCAGATATACTCATCGAGGGTTCAATGGAGTTCCCGGAGTCCTTCACTGTCGAACGCTGAGGACGGCCACCGGGAGGGTTTTAGTGCGGCAAAAATCCCACATAACCCGGCGTAGCTCCCAAGGCGTCGGGTACCTTTTAAAGGGGACCCCATCGTCAAAAAAAAGCAGATATACTCATGACAGTGGTGCCGTCACAGTTAAGCCCCAAGGAGGTGGTAAAACCTTACACTGTTAAAGAATGCTCTAGAATTCCTCAAAATAAGATTGAAAGATTTCAAACCCATCTTGTAAGCAAGCGTTACGGTAACGCGAAGACTATGCGACAATATTTAATACATTCCATCAAACCCTTAAAGATACAAGAGGTAAGTCATAAATCAAAACGAGGGCATCGGTTCCCAATCTCTTGTCGCTATTACGCCGAGGTACAGACGCATTAATCATTTACAATTACGTTAAACGGCCGAAGGATCCAACGGGGCAGACTCTCGCCGCATTGTGAATAGGTACTCAACTGACAGTGGACAAATAACAAAACTGGGTTAATCTTTTACCTCCCGTCGCGCCCGAGGGTAGGAGTAACACCCTCCCTACCTCTCTTTCCTCCCACACTGAAAATGAAAGGGATAGACTATGCCAACCCACTTCCGAAAGGCTGTAAACGGAGAAAACACTCGCCTCCCTTAGCCTCTATTAGCGACGTATTGGGTCGATATTAAATTGCATTCGCATTTTTTTACCTCAGGAATTCTAAAAAGTTTGACCTAACACTGAAAATCTGAACCCTGTTGTATTCCAATGAAGTTGTTTTTTCAACTTTCACGGCACAAACTGGATTTTTAGTATTATATTCATTTATTTGTGTCATCACGTCTGTGTCGAGAGATGAAAATGCCATGAAACTCCATCCCCGTCTCACTTATGACATAGGACAGAGAGGTTCCTATATTAGGTTCCAGTATACGCTCAGCCATTATTTACTTTGTTTACCTGAAAAAGGTCCTAACGTTCCCAACTGAAATGGATTCGGATTAAATTTCTATTTCCGTTCTGACATTTATGACGTGATTGCTAAGTTTTATGAATATAGAATTTTAATCAAAATATCGTTAATGTACTACGAGTTTTAGAAAATATATTCTGCTAAATGTATTCTGCTACTACTAGTCACAAATCTATCTTCCAACCGCGGCCTTTGTTACTTAACTTTGTAGATCACTTGAGATTTTACTCGTACAAACCACCTAATCTGGTGAATTGTATCTCTGATCTCAACTGACTTCCTTCTATCATATCTCAATCCATCAGGTCTTTAAGTCCACTGCTGACCTGATAAGTCTCTCCTAACAGGAGTTGTTGCCAATAGTACTCGTTCTGACATGCATGTTTTGGTACACGTAGTTGGTGGATAGACTTTTATGACGTCTACGGGAAGAGAAGGTGGTATTTAAGACCGATACCACAAGGCACAACTAGCAAATTAATTAAAAATAAATTAAAAATGTATCAGGTGAATTTATATCTATTAAGAAACTGCACTTGTTAATTTTCCTATTACACTTGTAAACAACGTTCAGTTTACATGTATGTAAAAATAAAACCAAATGGGTTAAAAATCCGCTGCTCCGTCTAGACAATCCAAATTATCCGACCAAAACGAATCGAATAATAAAAAGCTAAAATTCCACAAACGATATCGGTTGAGCAGTATTGAAATATTATAATGCGGCTCAACCTATAATTTGATTAAATTCGAGGCTAAAAAGAAGAGTGGATCAAATGGGTCATTAGAATTCGGGTCGGTAATGATCGGACCTTCAGTTTTGTTTGTTATATTAGAGTTGTTAAAACATTCAGGTTCGCTGCGAGTTTCTCAGGATTGTGACTTACGTTTTTGTGGTGAATTAAAAGGTCTTTTTGAAAACTGGTTGCCGTTTTATTGTGCTCTTCTTCCTTATGATGATCATCAACAAGTTGAGATCGTTTTTGGATCACTTTTTTGTAATGCTCTTTTTAGAATAAACATTATATGTACGTAGATAATTACAAGTACAATAAATTACCAAACAAGTTTAGAAAAATTATTCGCTCGGATTTAAAAACGGAAAGCTTTGGAACTGTTGATTGTTGTAAATAAATTATTTGAAAAATGTTGAAAAAATATGACTTGGTTATAACTAAATAAATATTGACAACAACTTATTACAATATAATAGTAATATGGTAACTAAATATGTATGAAATTAGCTTCATTAGTTATCGTTATACATTTGCCGCAATACGCATCTCGATTTTGTATAAAAGAAGAAAAACAAACACTTGGCACGAGATTATACGCTGCATTGGGGGAAGAAGAGTTGCAACGGAAAATTTTAGAGCAATAAGTCGCTGTTGTTACCAAGAATCTCCACAAAAAGGGAATCCTAGGAAATCCACATTAAAAATAAATTTTACTACAAGGTATTTAACTATTAAAGGAAGTGCGTTCTATCGCTTGAGGAGGAATTATCATTAAATCTATTTTTACTTTCTAACAGTGTTTAGTGCCGTTGTGTTCCAATTTGGCGTTTTAAGAGTGTATTACCACATCCTTAGACAAAACAGGAAGCGTTCCAAGTTAGTCCTGAGTGATGTCACTGAATCTGGAACTGAGCTTCGTTAGAAAACCAAAAATATTCCTCTTCACATTGGGTGGCTTGCATGCAAAATAACTGAGAATATTACTTAACTTACTTATTTATTATTGTCCCACTATGGATTTAATCAAATAATAAGATAAAACTAAGAAAATAAGAGCTGGGGCAAGAATATATTGAATTCGCACGAGGCGAATAGTTGATGAAGTTGCATGAAGTTTTCGCGATTTGTCATTCACAAATGCAAAATATATTCTGGTATATAATTAAAATAATAACCGTTTAGAACGCTGTCAAAGAAAAGATTTCTGAACCTTAACTCAAAGAGATTTTCCTACGAAACAGGCGTATTTAGTAGCGTCAATCGTAAGAAAGGAAGAACGAACAAAAAAGGTGGAAAGACGGAGAACAAACTATTGTACTCTGCTCAATGATTCAAAGGAATCGTTAAATGGTTTGTTTTTATTCTTACACAACTTAGGACGTCAGTGTTGTATTTATGTAACGAATCATAACATATTACGAAAGTTCTGATGATAATTATAATTATGAAAATATAATATAATTATCATAATTGCACTTTTTCCTTTTAGATAATTATATCTCTAGTTGCAGCTTGTCCCCGCCTTTACTTTACTGGAATAATTAAGCTATATAAAAGTATTTTTAATAGTCTTTGACCCAAACAGTACAGAAGCATAAGATTTCTTCTTAAAACTGTTATTTCTTCAGTGATTATAGATGGCGTTGAATATTTTTAAACTAAAATTTCTTCGACAGTTCTGACAACTGACGGCAATGTTTTTAAATTCAAACCCAAACTAGGATACACACGCTTGCGGATTCCGTGGTACACGAGTCAGTATACACATATCAAACATGAGTATCCCGTGGAGCGCTACGATATCATTGCTACAGTGTACAGTAGAAGCAATTTCAAGCGGAGACTGTTGGCATACGGCCAGTGGAAATAAGCTTGCTACGACACCCGAAGAGCACCCAATACATGCAGCCTACGCCTTAGCCACTTAATTTATGAATTCCTTTCGATCTGCGTAACAATTACTTTGACAAAAGGAAATATGCATGTTGCGCAAACTGGAAACCGGTGATGACCACAGGAATTATAATGGATAGGACAAATTAGTGACACAAATTTTTAAAGACAAAGTAATGTGGACAGAAATCGAATTTCCGATATTTTCATCGCTATTGAAGTTCTTCTTTATAAAATAAATATAATAAACGAGTATGGTACCTCCTGATGGTAAGTGACCATTGCCGTCCATGTCAATCTGTACCCAATCCCAGATAAGATTACTCTCACCCGTGGCTGCCACAGACGCTGTACTGTGTCGGAGGGCTAAGTTGAAACGTATCGGATAGTATATGTATATAACCTTACCATATCCTTCAAACAATAATATCAGCGCTTAACATGGCTGTTATAAGACAGAAATAGTAGTGACCGTGGTGCTTACAAAGTGAAACCATAAAGCATTCTACGACCTTACCACTTATAAGGGAGTTTAATATTAAAATATGATTAGGATTGATTCAAGAAAAGTGCTGATTCCCATGCAATTTGCAAGTTTATTCGTGAAAGCATGTGAACTGAGAGGTGGAAGCAATTTAAACCAAAGTAAGCTGGCGACAAGCCAGACGTCCAACGGGTCTTAGGTTACGACAATGCTAGGCATCGCAGATAAAAGTTCAAACTGTATCATCACATAAGTTCCTTGACTTCGTAAACCTATACATTGTATAGTTATACGAACAAAGCATTCAAATAGACTCCTAGGAACGTTTTACATAAATCTGTTATTGATTGTATTGATTGATCTGACAGATTCAAGATCTTCAACTTGATGTGGTTTGACACCATTAGTCGTGCATAATGGGATTCCCAAAGATTTAAATTTCTGGTGATTCCCAAAAAAGGGGTCTTCCTTTTGTTTACAATAATATGTGATTAGCACCGCCCATGGAAATTTGTAATCAACCCCAAATATGATCACGGTGACACCTGGGGTTGACTACAGTTAAGTCTGTCTCCCTGACCACACTCTTGGACATAAGCACGTTCTTTTGTTTTCCTTAGCATTGCATAACATATTTTTGAAACTGACAGGGCGATCTACGTTTCTAATGAAGGTAGTTTAAATCGGAATCTATTCTATTACTTCATCGGTATATGATATTAAAAGGTATATCTTTGAAACTGGGTTTTACAAATTCAAGTGACTAATATTACGTCAATGAATATTAAGAATCACGTCATATGAAAACATACGTTTAAGTGTTCACGTTCACACTGTTATTGAGAACTATTGAGAATCACCTAGAAATGAGTCATTTTATGGATAAGCGTATATTACAAATAAGTATGTTATGTATATTAGTATCTATGCAGGATAACTCATGTTATATGTTTAGGTACTTATATTAAATTTAATCATCCTGTTATTAAGTAATCCAAAGACTTACTAAATAAATAAACTAAATACTTTTTTTTACTGTTGATATTTTACCCAGGTCTATATTATGTCACTTTGTGGCAAATGAAAATTAATTAACAGCCCTAATACATGCCGGGCAAAGAGTTTTGGTACAGCAGTGGCAAAATCAATTTGAGGCCGGAGTATTGGCGAGTGGCCAACGGCAGTATCGCCACATATACCAACAATGAACACTTAGTGCCTATCCACACATATCGCAGCACTCCACAACCACACACCAAGGAACTAAACCCGAAGGAAGGTGGTAGAACCCTTTGTCGTTTGATTCCCGCAGCAACACCGCCGCAACTTTTTCTATCTCATACTAGCAGTATTAATCGCTTCTGTTTTCTGGACTAAAGTGTGGTAAGAGAAACATACTTATTCAAGGCGTTCGTTATTTGTGGTATAAAACTGGTATTTATCTAAACGAATCGCAACTACAACTAACTACTGCTTGCCGACATTTTATCGCCGCGCTTTTTCCTATTGTGGTACGTGTGAACAGACATTTAAACATCAATCACGGAATATTTAACTATAATTCCGATATCCATATGCGGCTGCAAAATACAAAAGTTATGTAAATTGGCATCGGCGTCGGTCGCGCTATAGATAATGTATTTAATGGACATAATATTGTCCGAATTTGAACGTGTATAGGAACGTATGAATATCATGAATATCACTGGCTTTTTGTGTAATTACTGTGTTTATAAATAATTACGATGACATAGACTTTAAGATTTATGTGCTATAAAACACTCTGAAGCATACCTGCATTACAATTATTCTATTTTAGTTTTGAATCTGATTACGATGTGCAAAAATCTTTTTGACAGATCTACATACCATTTCTTGATTTTATATCCCCGTGTTTTAATGTAATTTAAGGAAATATAAAGAAACTGAATATTAACGCCATATATATTATAGCCAGTGGCGTAGTTACGCCTCGGTAAGTTACCTAGTTAGGTAACTAGTTAGGTAACTAAGGGTCCCAGGGCAAAATAAAGAAGTAGGACCCCAACTAAAATTTTTGAAATTGTTTGTTCTGTATTCGTCATGTTTTTACGTAGTGTACGATACGTCATAAGACAGTCGACAAAATACGTCTTCAACACGTTGAATCCTATAATACTCATACCTTACTTACGAATGCTTTAT
>DWLZ01000093.1:0-13914 GCA_018251995.1 Urbanus velinus | reverse complement strand
TTATTAAAAGTATTTACGATATCTTGTGATTTAGTCAATAATTGTCCGTCATTTGTTAATTGATAAATATAGTCTTTAGGCTTATTATTTTTGTGTCTATTTATAATTGTCCAGGTTGCTTTTGATTTATTATTTGATAAGCGAATAAAGTGGTCATTTTGTACCTTTTGAGTCAATTTGATGATTTTTTTAAGCCTTTGTGAGTAAGTTTTAAGAGCCATTTTGTTATTATTATTAGGAGACTTTCGATATATCCACAAAAGATTTCGTTTGCGCTTGCAGCAGAGCTTAATACCTTTAGTAATCCACTTTTGTTTCTTACATGATGAAATTCTTATTAAAATATGCGGAAAACACAGGTCATAAAATAACTTAAACTCGGTATAGAAGTTTTCATAAGCTTCATTGGCTGTAGAGCTGGAGAAAGTGTCATAGAATTTAAGTTTACTTAGGTAATATTTAAATTTTACTAAATTTTCTTGAGAGAAATCGCGTTTCTTTATGAACCAGTACTTTAGTTTGTATGAAGTTTTTACCGGAAATGTAAATAACTGAGCAGTGTGATCAGACAGACCAAGATCCAATATTTCACTGTTTCTCTTTTTAAAATTGTGTAATATGTTGTCGATGCATGTTGCACTACATAACCTTGTTGGGTTTTGTATTTCTATTTTTAAATTATAACTATGCATCAATTGTACGAACTGCCTAGAATACCTGTTGTTTTTGTTTATATCTATATTAAAATCACCACATATCACAATTTTATTTTTTGTTTTGTAACAAACTTGTCCTAGGATTTCATTCATATTATTAAAGAATATTTCATATGCATCAGAACTGTTTTTTGGGCTTCTGTATATACAAATAATTACAGTTTGATGTTCAACAAGTTCAATAGCGCAGCATTCAAATATATTATTTATGGAATAATTATTTACTTTCGTTAACAATGTATAGGTGAAATTATTTTTTATTAAAATACAACAACCTCCGCTTCGACTATTTCTTGCGTGACATGCAGCTAACTTATAAGAAGGAAAATTTAGCAAGTCTGTATCCGTAGCTATCATGTTATGCTCTGTAATACACAGTATATCTATGGAAGTATTATCACTTAATAGGTCATTTAGGTGCACACTTAATAAGTCTGCTTTGCTCAAGAGTCCATTTATATTTTGGTGAAGTAAGTTAATACTGTTATACACGAAAAAGCTCATTAGGATTATTGTTTAGGTTATTTTCCAAGCATACAGAATTTTCCTGAACATCAGAATTACAGATTAAAATATCACTAACATGCTCTACAGTTTGTGTATATTTATTCACTGTATTGGAAGATTTAGAACACAAAACTCTATATTTGTTTAAAGATAACTTAATATTATATGCTTTAATTTTACGTTGGTATTCTTTGCGTAATATTTCTTTAAGTAAAGAGCGGCTGGTGAAAATTGGAAAATGTGCTTTATGTGGTAGATATCGATCAAAACCCATTTCAACAAATACAGAGTTTCTATGTCGATTACATATATATCGAAAATCATAATTTAGCTTTTTCTCATTTAAACATTGATTAAATGGTATTTCACATAAGAGAACATTTGTATTGTCCAACGATTGAACCCATGTTTCTGTGGAACACTTAAATTCGAAGGGGTTTTTTTCATTAACTCCTCCCATTAATATGACATAGTCTTCCTTCGTTAATGTCTGTAGTTCCTGTTTACATGATGAGAATATATCACACAATCTTGCGCCCGGTTTTCGCATAGCAGTCACCAGAAATTCATCTCCTACTAATTGTTGAAGGCATTGACGAACTCCTCTTGCTAATTCATCTGCTATGATTACTATATTCCTCTTGGAGTATATACGCGGTTTTTTACAATTTGAAGAGGTGGGTTGTTCCGACGATACTTCATTTGAGATGCATGGTATTGGGTTGTCTTACATGTTTGCCTTTATGTCCTGCCTACTCTGAGTTTTGTTTTGTATAGAGCTAATAATATGATTAAATTCTTTGATTTGACTATTTGCTTGCTGTAATTCCTGTTCCAGTACTTTAATGTTTTTTTCGAGTTCTAATATCTGTGAAATATGTTTTTTGTTAGTGGCAGTTAAGTTGTCTTTTGTTGGAGTTTTTTCCATAGCTGTTTTGATTTTTTTAATAGTTGGGGTAGATACTTTATGTAGTGAAGTCTCAGAAATGCCAATTTTATTAAGAAAACTTATAGTCTTTTCATGTTGCAGCACCGACCGCTTTAAGTTTGTGTTTTCAATAGACAATTTTTCAATTTCTTCATGGGCAGAATCTAACTGTATTTTTTGATTACAAATTTTTTCTTGCAAAGATTTGATCAGTTCATCATCAGTAATAGATATGTTAGGTAGGCTCTGTGCGGATAAGTCATAAGTATCTGTCTCATTAATACTTTGATCCAAAATAATTGAAAGATCGGCAAAGGACCTCGATTTAGGCTTGCGTAATGTAATATTTGTTGATTCCATCTTAAGTAAGTAAATAACAAAACTATATCTCAATAAAATGTATAATTAATGTTATCATTAGCTCAGTGCTGCTATTTAATATTATCGATTAGTGCGGGTATCCATCTAGCGGCGAGCAGTCGAATCAGTTTTATATAGACAATCAGGGTCCTCTATGTTTATATTAGGTATAATTAGGTAAGTAATGCCATCTAGTATCTATTATTATCGATTGCTCAATGTCCCCCTCTAGTGACGAGTAGCCAGATTATTTTTTTGTAGACAATCAACGCCCTCTATGCTTGGCTTAAGAAATAATTGAAACACAAGCCATGCTAATTAATATATCAGAGCCATCTATTGTTGAGAAGCAAGAAATAAATTGCGTAATAACGGCTATATAACGAGTTTTCTAGATCACATTCAATATATTTCGTAGAATTGTTGTGTATTTTTTCACATTTCTATTCAATTATCACGCACTTTATAGTATCTTTATTATCGCGTATTTTAAATGCCTCAAACAGTACTAGTCACTTCAATTAGTCACCATTTTGTTCACGATAGTTAGTTCACAAAGTTTTTGATTTATTTACTTGATTTGGTGTCCATTCACGTAACCAACACTGTCACTAATAATTTACAAACTTATTATCTAAACGCAATACTTTTTACGTTTCGGTAAACACTTTTTATATTTTTAAAATGATTAATACACTAAGAGAATGTTTACATTGCAGCGACATCTGCAGTCATGATAATGTTCATTTGACCAAAGCTCTAAAAATCGCCAATAATATATCTATAACAGCAACCTGTCACATATCAATATCTTATCTTATCTCTAAGCTTAGCGTTTGAAGAAACTTGCCGTGCATAACTAAACTACTAAATACGGCAGAGGTTGATAAAAATTACAGGCTGGAAGCAAAGTGACCATTGAGCAAGGTCAACGCACAATTTATAATTTAAACTGTGCATAATGTTTTGTTTGTCATGTTGAAAATAACGATATAACATATTTAAGTGACTTTCCTCATAGTAATATTATGATTTCCAGCTAATTTCCTATAAACATTATTCAGTTCCATGTATGTCATTATTCAGTTCTATGTTCAAAAAGTGTCAGAAGTGGTCTGACACTTTTTGAAATCTTGAAAGATTCCACTATGGAAGTACCAACAGCCACACCTATTTCTGCCTAATAATAGCAGTTTGCACAGCTGTATTCTGGTTAAAAGTGTAAAGTGTGATAAGGAAGATAAACTTATAGAGGGCCCTTCCTTAAACTTAGCCTTCTAGCAAAAAATTCTAAAACTAATAAACTAAAATATCAGGTAAGACTGATCCACTCTAGAGTTGATTGTAGATGTCCATGTGTGACATTCACAACATTCTATCTGGTGAATTGCATTCTAATATGCCACTTCTAAAATGTATAAAACAACTCACCCACAATCCACCTAGGCCAGTCTTAGTGTATTGAGCTTCAATATCCCTGAGATGTGTGATATGTTTCATTTGAGTGTAGACGAGCAGAATGATCCCCTGGAGCCTGGTGTCCTTTGCTCTGATGTATCCTTGTCTGCAGAGAATCTTGTTGAAGGTGGATGTCCATGCGTCGGTGAACAGGCTGTCCATCAACATGTTTTGTGGCTGCGATTTTACTTCTTGCAAGCTGAAAAGTGACTCTTTTTAAATAACTGCAGTAATAATCTTGAATATTATGTATATGCTACTCAAATTTATTTTTTTTGTATCTACAGACACTGCAGATGCAATTATGCACACATATGGAGTTTCTTGCGCTGCCTCTTCTCCATAACAAATAAACCTTCCGAGGCGGTGGTAGAGTTTTGATGTTCAAAAAGTGTTCAATATGAATCAACTTTGAATAAATGAGATTTGAAATTGAATTGAGCATGGTATATGCGTGCCATGGCAGAAGAATGGGATTCTTCTAAGGTATACTTCGTAATACTACTACATACACATACACAACTCTTACCTCTCAAAATATTGTAAAGAAAAATATGATCTTATCTTCCTTAGCATATTTGACATTGTAAGTGTAAATGAACTCTAAAAAGTAGTGACGTAAAGATCAATTTACAGTGATAAGATCACCAATTGTACAAACTTCTTTATGCAACGTTATTGCAACATGCACATTAAAAGTATTTATGCATAAAGGTATTGTATAATAAACAAAGAAAAGGATTTAGTTATGTTTGCTCTTTTGGAATATTATTTAAATACAAAAGATGTTTTTACTCAATGAATTAAAAAGATAATTTTACATAAATTATATCTCAATTGTCTTATATGATTCTGTGTTATCAGTAAGTAAAAGTGACTATTATTTCTTAAAAGAGCTAAAGCCAGTCAGCCACGAGTTACAATTTTACACATTATGTAAATTTTATTATGTATTTTAATCTTTGTATTTGAAAATTATATGCCAATGCAATAATGATTATGTAAGAAAAGATTGCAATCATTTTGTTTTAATTCAAGCAATGTTATTATTGAGAACAATGGCCACTAATTGTTCATAATTATCATTGAACTTATTATTTCAAAAGGTTGTTGTGCCGGTTATATAAATAATATCTTGAGAATTTTGAACAAAAATCTATAATGATCTACAATGATTTAGAATACAGAAAACTATAAAAAGGGTGTAAAAAAACTTAATAACAATTATTGATTTTTTGTATCATCATCAAGCTCTTTAAAGTATAGTTCATTTTGCACCTAATCGTTTAAATATAATAGTTAATTTATATAAATATATAATATATCCCTTCGAAGGTCACCTGCCAAAATTGAGTACTTGAATCGACCTGAATCAGGTTGACCTCGAAAGAAATAAACAAATAAACATTAGACTAATTGACCTTACTGATGTTTATAAACTCATCATATTCAAGGTCATAAAATTGTTTACTAACCCAATCACATAGAAATCCGGTAAAGGTTTATTCTTATTGAATTGAGACGGAAAATCCAACAAAGAATTGAGATCTTGACCTGGAGACCTCGTCGCCACATTCCAGGTCACGAAATAAAACCTGAAATAATTTATCTAATTAGCTTATCGATAAAATCGAATCGATACTACCTTATACATAATTTACTTTAATCTATGCTTATTCAATTATCATTCTCGCTTACCTTAAAGTATCCATTTATTACGTTTTTACACCACTTTTTATAAAACTTACACTACGTTGCACAATATAAGGAAAGTGTTTTATGTAGCGAAATGCACGAACATAAGTAGAGATAAGATACAATAAACATCGGCACATTCACTTCACCTCATTTTAAGATACCACTCGCTGCTCAACTTAACATGAAATTGTAGGGAAACGAACTAAAATTAAATGAGATAAATTAGACATGACATCTTGCTGTCAGAATGACAGAATTGAAGGCTAATCTGAAATGACAACAATTGTCATTGTTGTCATTTCTGGCAATACCTATCGTTTAGATCATCTTTCTCTTTTCTGTGGTTTAGATCCTGCAATATGTTTTAAATGTAACCCGTAACATCAATCAGGGTAAATTAACCCTTCAATATAACATTGGCCAAAAAACTCAATTGAGTTTTTAATTTTTATTTTGCCTTCATTTTAATTCTTTTTGAAACTAAATTTGTCAATGATATAAGCGTAAAAAACAATTTATATCCCATAATTTGAAACCACCATTATTCACTAAATCTTTTCGACTAAAAGTCCTGTACTCTCAGAACAAGTTTGTTACGTTTTTTTGATACCATTTCGCTTTACATTTACACCCGTTTTTACAAAGTAAAATTTTAATACTTAAACGGTCATTTGGTTAAAAATAAATAAAACTGGAAATGATTTTTAGGGACAATGTTACATTGAAAGATTAAGTAACTCGTATTGATAATTGGCAAAAAACAGGGAATCCAAGGCCAAGATAGGTCTATTTTAAAAAAACATAAATTTGTCAGACGCTAATGTGACATTGACAATCTTGGCGGTGATAATTTTGGCGGGTGAATCTTCGATGCTGTTTCTTCTGGGAAACCGAACTATTTCGTAGAATTGCGTGTTTATTATTCTTAGACGATATTTCCAGTTGTGGTAAATTCATCTAACATAACCTTTTTTAAATTTTCAAATCACTTCAAAGCTCTACTATGAGCGACCAAGAGCAGGTTCTGTTACGTTTCTTACCAAAATTTGTATACAACAATTTGTTGTAAGAAACTAAAGTAGTCGTAACATTATTGTTTACAGGACATGCCGAAAACAAGGAGCTCGTTAAAAACCCTTCAACACACGGCTACTGATCGTGAAAATTTAGTGGGTAGACCGTCAAAGAGTTTAAAACACCAATTAAGTTTGGATACTCCAGTGTAAGTTATTTCATAACATTTATAGACGTAGTTAACGTTGTTGTTGATATTAATGAACATACAACACAACCGATAGTATATGACCTGTGCCGCCCAGGGATTATTACCCCAGATAGTATTAGACCCAACAAATATAGTATCACGTTTCTGAATACGTGATACTATATTTGTTGGGTAACAAATATAGTATCACGTATCAGAATACGTGCTACTATATTTGTTTGTAAATATGTAGTAGCAAAGGAGCATGCAGTCCACTTGATGGTTACTGTCACAAATTACAAAACAAGGGTTTTATGTGAAGTCAATCACACTTGTTACTAACTACTCCTGAGAATTAAGGTGGTTGAAACAAATGAACGATTTATGCTGGACAATGTTGTGGCGGTGACTTGCATACCACACCCTTTAAAGCAAACAGCAGTGTGTAAAATTACTGTTATATACTAAAAATGGGTACAGTTTGGTGATTCAGGAGTTTAATCGCAAGGTTCTATCACCTTTACAAATTGATGTTATTACCAAATTATTATGGTATCATGATGCACTATGGTCATAGTATATTTTACATTAAAGAATGTAATATTTGGTGTTACAGAGAAATAGAAGTTAAGAAGAAGATTGTAGAATGTAAGGAGACACAAGCCAATTTTACCAACAAAGTTACTGCTGAGGACCTTACTAACCCCAAAGAAGCTTCCGAGAGCTACTGGAAAATACTCTGTGAAAAACGCCAGTGAGTAATTGGCTTATTTTAAATTGGTACTATCTGATATGCATCAGCAACCCTTTTTATGTCCCACTGCTGGACATGGGTCTGCTCCCACAACTTAGAGAGGCTTAAGCATATTCCACCATGCTTCTCCAATGCTTATTGGTAGAGGGAATAGGGGTTAGTGGCAAACCCGTGTCGCAAATTCTCTAACCGCCCATAAGGCCTCCAACAAGGTTTAACAACTGATACCCAACGATAACAACCGGGACCGACAGCTTAACATGCCCTCTAAGCAAGGAAACGCGCATGAAATTTTGCCACTAGCAGTCACCCATTCATCTACCGAATGCGCCCGATGTTGCTTAACTTTATAGATCATTGAAGACATATGCAATCTGCAGGGCTATGCGCGCTTCAAACTATCTGATATTATAAGATTTTATTAGTGCAATTTAAATATTATAGAATTAAGTGTTTCTAATGTATTTTATGTTTCTACATAGTACTCATTTGAGATATCTCGGTAAGTGAGTTGTGAATTATGTAGTTCAAAATTACCATATGTTATTGTCAATATGCCTTAATAGTACATTTGGTGTGACAAAGGTGCTTTGTAGTAAATTCAGATAAAAATTAATTCAGTTTTTTTTTCGTTAAATAATAAACCTAACTATACGACAGATGGTCTACCTGATGGAAAGTAGTCAGAGGAGTCACCAATGCATTGCAGGTTTTAAAGTGAACTCTTTTTGCACCTTTTTTGAAGAATCCCATGTCATCATTCCGAATACCAAAGTAATTTCATGATGTGCCAAATCACAGTTAAATGCTATGTTATCTTCAACTCCTGCGCCTGAGTTCAAAAGGATGCTAACTGCCAAAGTATAAGCAGAACTTCAATGCCTTCAGAATAATAACTAATTTATTGTTACTTGACGTTACCCCAAAGCACCACACCATATGAATTTGTCACCTTTGTATAATGTTATGTTATGTATTCTTTGACTGGGGCAAATTTGAAAAACATGTCTACCACATCGCTGTATATAATAATTATTTTTGTACATAATTATCAATTACAGTAGAATCCAGATTATCCGGAATAATTAAAACCAGTGGTAGTCTGGATAATTAATTTCAAAGTCAAATCAAAAATATGACATTGTTCAGATAAAAAGATATAAAAATATGTGTTTCAGTTTTAGCAATTGTTAGGGTTTCAATTTCTTCTTTCTTTCAAACCACTTAGAAGCTATATCTAGAACTTCAAAAGGTTCTGTGTGAAATGGTACTAGATTTACATGCTCAGTTTCAATCTCTTTATATTCATCCTCGTAACTATTTATATCATAAATGATTACTTCATCAATTAAAATTTACAATCCGGGTCTTCATTATCGGATTCCAGCCACACCGTGATATTTTAAAAGAAACGAGAATGTGAGTAAATGGTAGGATGGAGTACAATTTTTTTAAAAGAGTAGTTAGGGCCATAACAAAAGTCCGGATAATCAGATGTATGGATAATCAGGGTTTAGATAAACGGGATTCCACTGTTTGTAGAAATAAATATGGTGGTGATGACAAAAACTAATAATTAAAGCACTTATTTACATTACAGGAAGGCTCTAAAAGAAACTTTGGATGAAAATGAGAAGCTCCGGAATGAGATTGAAGCATTGAAAGAAGAGAATGCCAAGTACAAAGTAATGCTTGAGGAAGCTAACAGTTTCATAGAAGTATTCAAAGTAAGTTTTAAAGTACAAGATTTAATTCGTTGTCAGAATTCTTTCGAAAAGCGAATTCTAATATGTAACCTATGTTACTGTCAATCATACTTAAAAGGGCAAGTTGTTTTGCTATGGTGTTTCAAATTCGTTGGCATGTTTTCAAAATTTTTGAGTCTAAATGACCTATTAGAATCAGCCTAATGTGAATTGTGCGATAAAAACTCCAATTTCAATAAAAAAAAAATTTTTTTGGGAACATACATTACGCACCAACAAGGCACTTTGCCTTGTGGTTTGCTTTTGACATAAAACATTAATATATCACTTTAAACCTTAAATAAACAAAACTACAGCAATTACAAAAACAAATCAATTTACAGGAGGAGTTGCAAAACTGTGGCAATGATGACACAGGCATTGACGTCAATGATGTCAGCACAGCCGACGAAGGAAACGATGAAGATCATAAGTCTGATGAGTCTACTAACAAACATTAAGTGCACATTCAAACCAACGTACATACTCAGCTGCTGTCTCTAAGCAGACTGTCAATTCCAAAACTAGACCTAGCAGATTAATATACATAGCATAGAGACAGATTGTCACTGATGTGAAGGAAAGTTGAATATCTATTGAAATATAACTGCTTAATATGCAGAGAGTCAGGGGCTGACTATTCGCTTTGGTGTGAATGATGTAAGTGAATTATCCCTCTCACTACACCAAATATGAAGTTCCATGCACCAAAATCTTGTGTCAAGTCTGATGTAATTCTCTTGCTTAGTATTAGTACATATAAAACATGTTTGTCTCGTTACAATTACTTGATAAATCCTTATTTAGGCGTCTTTTTCATTATTACCTTAATATGTTTTAAGTTTTCTTTCTTTAATTGTTTTATTTATAGACTAATATTCAAAGCTGTTCAAATGTATTTCATGTAAGCTGCTATCATGCTAATGAGTATTACGAGTATTTATACGCTATAATATTTACTGTATTGTTTTGGTTAGAGTTAATATAAATATATGGTCAGTGATACCGTCTTTTATTCACGAACCTATTTTTTTATCAGTAAACCTATAATTGCAAGTATTTTCTCTGCTGTTTGTTCCCATTTAAATTTTAAGTATATATTAATAAACTGAACATGGGTTTTTTTACCCATACCTATATAAGTACATTTTGATAGGTGTAATCTATCTTAGAAAAAAGTGCAAGTAGTAGAGATAATTTACAAAAACAATAATATTTTATCAATCAATCATTTATATTTTCATTGTATATTAAAATACAAAAGTTTGTGCCTAATAAGAAAATAAGTATAAAATCCTTAATATATTGAAGAGTATATAAAATAAATCATAGTACATGGTATGGCAAGTATAACAATTCGTATACATGTTATAAACATTAAATATAGTACTTTTATATACAAACACCTTACTTATTGATATAAATATTTGCATGTGTTCTAAACATGTATTTGTATATGTAAATCCTAATAAAAATATCCAATTTTTCTACAAGCATCAATGATTTAGATGCCATAGTATAATACTTTTCTCCCTTAGAAATAATTGTACGACCAATGCAAAATAACTTAAGACCGGAGCTTGAACATAAAAAATACGATCAAGGATTTTTTTTATAGATTAAGCGAAAATTAACAACAGTATAACTATTTAAATTAAAAAGAGAACTATGTATTACTCGTAATTATGTACTGATGTTCAAGCAGGGTATCACATACTTTGCAGGTCTCAAGTTATCTCGCATAAGTTGTATATTATTAGAAACATTAAAAATAATCTTAAGATATTTCAGAGTTTTCTATCAAAAACCTGAAAAATTAATATGTAATAGGACCACATTCATATAGCACACGAAAATACAGTTAAGCTATATAAGTTACATGGCAGTGAAAGTGTATGCACAAGACAATTAATAAATTAAAATGTAAATCTGTTTAATTTTTCCAAATGTCTGTAAATATACACTGTACACTAACAAAATTTCACTAATAAATTTACCTATTTAAAATTAAATTGATATGGAGAACTTAAAAAATATCAGGAAATGTTTAAATTTTAACTTGTAAGCTAAACTAGTCATGAACTATCCTTGCTCAAAAAAGCTTTAAAATGTTCATCAAAATTTCCTTCATATGTCCAAGGCAATAAGTCGGGATACATAGTAATTTCTCTCAGTACATCTACATTAGCGTTTAGCGGCAATACACTTCTTACTTTTTCATTGAGGCATCCTGTTGCATGAATGTAATGGTTTACAATTAGATTGTAAATGAAATTCACATACTTAAAATCCAAATTGTCATTTGTACTTGGAACTTGTGGTGTGTGTGATCTTATCTGGTTTATATATCCTGATGTTATAATGGGTACTATGAAATCAGCCTGAAAAAAGAAATTAAGGTTCATCAGCAACACCAAATATGAGTCGATGCAAATATGAGTTTTAAAAAATAATTTTTATATGTTTCTGTAAAAAATATAAAGATCTTTCTCCCGAAGTGACATATTTCATCATATTGAAGCATAAACTTTAATGATAATGTTAATTTGACCAAAGCTCTAAAAATCGCCAATAATATATCTATAACAGCAATCTGTTACATATCAAACGATAACCCCAGCCCATCCCCCCAGAGAATTGAAAGACATGTTGAATGTTTGGAAAACTAGTTTGTGGAAAAACAACAGCTCCTTATATCAACTGTCCCCAAGTCATAAAGCAACCTTGACTATACATGAATACATTTCATAGATATTATAAGAAAAATATTTGTAACATTTACCTTTTCAAAATATTCTCGTATAAACTTCTCTGGATTCTGGTATACTTCATCTCTCTTATCGCTTAGAGTTATTACGGAGACAGGAATATCGACCCAATTATTAACTTGTTCTTGAATATTAAGTGCAGTATCTAATCCATCCGCAGCGTATGTTAGGAACAAAATTGGACATCCACTTTCAATTTTTTCAACATCTGTTTTCAGTGGTGGTCTCAAGCAATTTCTATTAGAATCCTTATCTTTAATAACATATTTCTTACTTAATGCTGGTGGTAAGTCATTGGAAAGATTTTTTGTAAAAGTAACTATTTCCCTTTGTCCATCACTCCTTTCACTTTGATAGCCACTATCATCTTTACTGAAACACTGAGATAGGTCACAGAAAGGTTCCTCAATTGCCTTCAGTATATCATATCTTTGCATTTGAATCAATACACTCACTATCTTGTCTAGAGTTGCCTTTTCATTTTGCATGAACACCTTCAGGACTATGTCAGCTGGATCATCTTTTACAGAATTTGCAATGTACTGAAATTTTAAACATAAGCATTTTATAATCATACTATACGGAGAATAGTTAATGTGCATGGACAGTCAAATCTAAAATTATGAAAGGAGTTAATAAGGTTAATTTTGACAGAAACTAAAACAACATAGTTACATTTTTTAAAAATCTATATCCCTAGACAGATATCAAACCAGTTTATTCATAACAATTTTTGTGCCATCACATAGTATGTATAAAGGTCAAGTCAAAAGTCTAAAATTTTTTCAGAGGAATGAGGATAAACATTAAAAACAATATTTTTATAAAAAAAAACATTCATTATCATACATACCTAAATCTACTCAAACTATGTATTTGATATATTCATGGAATTTACTAAGTAGCTATAATTTATTTGTAAAGGCTGTATGTAAACCAATATTATAAAATAATTTATAATCTTTTAAACGCTCAATACAGTAAATGTTTAATACAATTCTTTTGACATGTTATTCGTACTATCCCTTCCAGGGTAGCTAAGCATAATAGATTTAGAAATATTGAACTTTAATTTCTAACAGCTTTAATTTCTTTCAAAATTTACCTATTTCATTTATTTCAGCGTTTTTCGATAATTTTTTATAGCTTAAGTTCTGGTCATCTACACAAAATTGAAAACGGTCAACATTACAATATTTATAATTTAGCATTAGTTAAATATTCAAGATTGCTATTCAAAGAAACTTATTATATGTTCAGAAAAACATGTTTATGATATAAATGTAATGATAAGCTCTTTGTTTATAGCAGAATTTATCGAGAAATGTAAAACAGTTTAAGAGGAAAAAGTTGTAAAAAAATATGTAGTCATCTCAACTTACATTTAAATCATCTTGGGCAATCCCCAGAAGATAGCCAAGGTCTTTCCAGGTGTTTGGGGAGCCCCCTATCCTCTTAACCAGGGTCTTCCATGCGTCGTAGCACACAGCACCCATTTTGGACTTTGCATTTCTGTAGTATAGCAAACTCGCGTGGAGGAAACTCACTTTATCGCATAACGTGTTCAGTTCAGATAGTTCTTTGGCTCTCTCTCCTTGAACTATTTCTTCTAGCATTAATGTATCAATACTCACGGTGTCAGCATTTTCGTAATCCCTTAAAGATTCCCTGGAAATCAGACTATCTTTAATCTCTCGGAAATATTATATATAAAATAAACTGCTACAAAATGACACTTACACTTTACTTTCTTTAATAATTTAATACGGATCTTTA
>DWLZ01000092.1:0-13929 GCA_018251995.1 Urbanus velinus | reverse complement strand
TATTTTTATATTCGAGCCTGTTGATTTAGTTCCGTTTATTTGTACTCGTTGTAATCTATTTTTTAAATAAGAATTTAACAATTTTATTGCTTTAGAAAATTTATTAGTTAGTTATTAAATTATAACTTCAGATAGCTTTAGTTTTATTTGCAGTGATAATATCCGAATGATGCATAGATTTCTGTTCTAGATCTTCATATTTGCATATACTGTATATTTTATTTATAATCCTCAGTTACACAACTTCTATTGACATAAAACTTACCATCAAGTAAAGGTGTATTGGCTAACATAGTATCTCCTAACACTAAAAGCTGATCCCGAAACTCAGTGGGCGTGATCGGCAGTTTGAGTTCTTTACATAGGATCTCTGACAGACGCTGTTCGGTGCCACCCAGGACCTTCATCATCAGCTCATCGGTATACTTGTGCCCATACTTGGCACATAGCTGGGTAATCATTTTCTTATACACCTGTTCAGTATCTGAAAAATAAAAATACATACAAAGATATTTTTTGATTATCTTATAAACAATTGAAAAGCAGGTGAGTAGTCACTAGGTGTAAACTAAAAATAATAAAAATTTAATGTATGGTAAATATTTGGCCTAATGCCCTAAAATTTATGTAGGGTTGCCAATATGAATGATTTAACTTGAGTAAAAAGTATGGTAAGTACTCCCAGATTTATAAAATCTGGACTCTAGGACTACTCTGCAATTTTTATTGTTCTGAATAATAGTTCATTTCTCCACCTTGAATTCATAACTATATGTAAACAACATGTATGACATAGAATTTAAAAAAAAATCATAGCCTTTACTGTTACTATTAGTAAAACAAACTTTATTGACTGAAAACATTGATGTAGCAACAAGCAATGATTTAACAGATATCAATCAGAAGTACTGGATCAAGAAATAATTAAAATAAAAACTAGGTGTGAAATATTAAACAAAAATTTATAATACATGAAAATTACTTTTGTAAAAATATTTTAAGCGTAAATAATTTTTTTAAATAATATTCTTGTTATAAACAAAAAAATATACCTAATAATATTATTAAAAAAAAATTGCTAACATTACTTATTTAAAAAGATAATTGGTGGATTTGAAAAATTTGAGCACTGTAACTGGGTACAAAATGTGGAATAAAAAATGTAAATTTTGTTCTCATGAATGTAAATATAACCTTCATGTAATACATTAACATTGACAACAATGAAAAAGGTCGCGCGGCAAAGTTCCGCCTCTTACCTAATAATAGTCCATCCATGTCGAAAATGCAGTGAGTTGATTTTTTCACATTTTTTGACGAAAGGAATCGCCATCCAATTGTATTTGACACAGTTTTTAACAAACAAATCCTCATGTTTAGACCGGCCTGTGTGGACAAATATTATGTAAAAGGATACCGACAAATTTCGACTTTGTGATTAAAAAGTCACAAATATTTAGCTAAAGAGGTTGACGGCGTCTTTTTTTTATTTTATCTAAAACTTTTCTTTTAAAAAACTTCACAAAATACGTCCAACAACTACTGACCCATTTCGTTGATTGATTGACGAAAATTGACAATGAATGAAAAAGTTGATAGTATTTTGTTATGTCGTTTATCTCTTTCTATATCTCACGATTAATACTGATTAGAAAGGGACGGGCTATATTTGTGTGTTGCTATCCGCCAAACGCTGGACACGGACTAATGAAAAGTTATGCCGTCAAGATGACGTAAATATAAAAATTTGTTTTCGATGACGTATGCGTTTTATTTAGATTTGTATCGGATAATTATAGGTTTATATTCTATATAGATGAAATTCGCGTGTTTGTATCAAAGTAACGTGACTATGGCAACAATATCAGCCGTCGTACTCAACTCGCAGCGCACTTCAGACAACGCAGTCGGGCTGCGACCGTCATGGATCGCAGTTGAGTCGTCGCGTGCCGTATTTATGGCGTGAACATTACCCAAAGTTTTAATTATAAATCGTTTGCCTACAATTTTATTTATGAAACGCTTAGGTAAATAAATAGATAATTATTTATTATCCATAAAATAAGATTGTTACGAACATGGCTGTGAACGTGTGTTGTTGTGTTAAACTGTCGCCTAACAAAAAATCGATTTTTGGTTTGAGTATGAAGAGCCAAATATTGTATTTTGTATTGTTCGCGAGTTTTTTGGCGGTTGTTTCTGCTGAGGACAAGGAAATATCTTGTGCGAGTGTGAAAAGTATCTTCGAAAAGAAAGGAATGTTGTCGGCGGTTGATATCCAAGCGCTGCCGAATTCAGGTGAGAATCACGCGCTCTCTTTTTACAGCTGAATTAGATAGTAAAATGATAATTATAATGGGTATGTTGCCAGTACACTGATTGTGGATTGTAATCTGATATTTTCTTTATTATGAAAACATAGTAGGCACGTATGTGCCTATCTACATTTCTAACCGCAAAAAGATTAATCTTATTATCAATGAAATTGATATCAATCAATGTGCTCAAGTATAAATTTAATTTACAACATATGTAGCAGTAGATTTGACAAATTTCATTGCTATTGTATTTTATTAACATTATATTTACGACTTTTTTTAAACAGCAACTTAATTATACTCTCATTTGGAGAAGCCGTCCCCAAATAAACTCAAGCCCAAAGGAATTATTGACAACTGTGAAAAGGAGAAGGCGGCATTTGTGTTCACAATATTTATTATCTTCATCAATTTTATTCATTCGCAAGCAAGGTAGAACTTTGCTTATTTTGGCTTTCTTTACTTATATTTAAATAGCTCTCTTCGTATATTTCCACTTAAAGTTCATCACTTTAAGGAATTTGGTTTATTTTTCTGATCTTTTGCTCAGCTTACAACATTTTGATATGACCCGTAGCGATAACATAGTAGAAAGTAGAAAGTTTAACTGAAATTTAAAATATTAATATAATAAACAACAATCTTGTAAATACCTGCAGAGTCGTAACGGAACGAAGGGATCAGTAGCCATTGTTATAAAATTTCGGAGACCCTCCGCCGATAAGAAGGCGCAAGATTTTTACCTGTTGAAGAAACAAGTTAAGACAAGAAGACTTCTATATAATCTTTAAAATTCGAGAATCCCTTTTGCATTATGCCGCCTTTTATTTAACCTTATCTGTGAAACCGTTTTAAATGTAAAAGGTTGAAAATGAATAGATTTAGATGATAAATAGAGGATTATTAAATTCTGGAAGTTGTTCTTAATTTCGAAATAATACAAAATTATTATGATGATTACTTCAGTTGTAGGATAAACGAGATTCTATTCTTATGAAATAAAGCCAAACATGGTGTGTTTGATATAGTGGGCGGCATTGTGAAATGCCCGCGTTGCAACATAAACAGATCTAATGGTTGCGAACGAAATCTTGTACATTACGTATTTTGTACTGTCCTTTCTTAAAAAGACTGTTCTGACATGTCATTATATTGACATAATATAAAGTGGGTATTTAATCAAAAATCACTGTCGGAAGCTCGATTAAAATTAAATACACTGTATTGAGTACTGCGTAGGCTATTTCTAAGTACGAACTATCGTTTAGGACATTTAAAGCTTTCTTAACAATTATTATTCATGACGATATATATTAAAACTAATATGTACAACATTAAGGTTCCATGAAACTTAAATTTAACGTAAAATAATTATTCAAAGTCGAATGGTTAATTTCACAAACCTTAAATCATGCGGAGAGAGAAGATAATAATTATTTTTCCTTGTATACTGTTCCAAGTACTCTCATTCATCGGCGCCGCACAGTCATTATTTCACCCTTATTTAGGTATCCGAAAGTATGCACATTGCAAACTTAATAGCAGAAATGAAAATGCAGAATTGAGTACATATAATTCTTTGCGGATATTATTACCCGAATCGGTAAAGTTTTCTTTCAGGAAACTGAGTGGCTTTATAGGTATTAATTACGTACTTCAATATACCTTAGCAACCACAGACTTACCGCGTGGTTCAACCGCATATCCATCGGGGAGTCGTTTAAATTAATGAGGACGTATGAAAAATCTTTAAAGTCGTTTAAACAAAACCTTTAATGGAAATTAATATATTGTTAGTTTCGCTTGCTAGATGCTTTACTGGCCTACACCCTGAATTTTATAACAATGTTAAATATAGTCTAATAACGCTAATTGGTCGATGTTAAGCAACCTGCAAATCGATTAGGATCATCCAAGGTCTTTTAGTTTAAAGTGTAATCGTACCATCGACCACTTATGTAATTTACATGCAAATGCATGTATTTATCCGTCGCCAGTAGTAATTCAATGAAATCAACAGGAGGCTTGAATACAGGTTCTGGCTATTAAGATAGTCTACAATTTAAGAACGTCGCTGACGCCACGTTTCCTAATAAGGGAACAACGTCTGATAGATCGAGCACCGGCGCGTCATATCAAGTTTTACAAAGTTCTTTGCATCATTTTGCATACCTTGAAGCTCATTTAGCATGCAATACTCGAACGCCGGTGTTTCTAACTGGCGGCCTGTCGCGACAACTACCGGCGATGTATGTGCAAAGTTCTGGCCAAAGCGTTGAAACGTCAGGCTCTTTTAAATTTGGTATGGAGAAGTCGTTAGACCACCGGAAAAGGATCCAGTGATTCACTAACTTAATTTAAATTCATAATATGGAGGTGCTGGCGCTCTGAACATAACTTATGTAAGCGAATCAATTAAATTAAATCTATATAGAATATCGAAAACGATTATGTTAATTGCCCATGTGCAGCGGTCACAGACGTTCGATCCCCGGCAGACCAAGTTCTGTTCCAACTATGACTATTTTATAGTATATATATATTTTTATTGTTTTTATTTCTATAGTGTGTGTTCGTAGTACCATAATACAGGAGATTCCAGAGTAGAACTGCGTACGAGAATAGAAAGCGCTATATTAATATCAATAAATCCATTGATTTATTTTATACCCAGGTCGACCTTCAAAGAAGCCGGTTGCATTAAAGTAACAAAGCAAAACTTTATACAAAATCTGTTCAAAAATGTGTTAAGATCATAAATTTGACGCGATTGTTATATTAAGTAATATATTTTCTTGTTTAAATTAATAACGAGGCATTGCAGTTTATATAGTGTCGCAGTACAAAAAAAAACTGATTTCATGGAAATAATCCTATGACAGCATTTTATCGTTTTAAATAAGGACCAATATGTGCTTAAGATTTCAATGAACAAATCTTTTACGTCCCTTGTACCGTAAGGATGTGTATCGTTATCGGAAGATAGAATATCCTGTTTGGATACTTTCTAAACTAACCTATCTATCATGTCTGTCACGGGAGTCACATTTTAAAGATAACGAGCGTCCACTCTGAGAAAGCTGACTGGACTAACATAAAAAATAAATACGACATAAAACCAGCCAGATATTCCTGTAGCGATTTTGTGTCCATAAAAAGTTACTGATGACACAAAGGATACTTTATGAGTTGCATTATTTTATTACACAGGATCAGAATTATTGAATCAGCCAAATCTTATTTACATACTTATACTTATTTTATTGATGGTGATGAAGATAAATATTGTCCATAATTTTATATTACTATACCAATATAAACTAAAGGATCATTTTGTTTGGATTGGTCAATGCCCTTTATATGCACTATTTGTAATTATACAGTGACAAAGTAGTGGTACTTATTTGCATTATTTGTTTTAATTGTACGTTAAAATCTAGAACTAGTCCAAAGGTGATTGCTACTAATAACAGTACTTAATTTAGGCAGGTAAGTAAGTTTACTAAATGTTTCGCTATTTTTTGTTAATTGATTAAAATTCCTTTAATGTATTAATATAAATCTATGAATAAATTATAGAAATTTTAAACGATTCATCAGTATTAATTCATCAGATATCTAAATATCTTTTATTGGCAATGTTGCATGTATTAACGTCTACCAGACATATTATTGCAAGACTTAATATTAAATTTAATGCTACCAATATAATTATTATGGTCGTACTGGCTATGAACTCCAATGTGGACATAATCTTCGACTAGACGGGGACGCGACGTTTTTTCAAATACTCTATTGACAAAGGAATCTTTTTCAAACAGGCAGAGAAAACTTGCTCCCGAGTATACAGCCAAGAAATTCTCACCAAATCCTAATAAATGGTATGACATACAAATTTGATCAGTGGGTGGACTGGTTGACAAGCCGACATTGCATTGGGTAAACACCGAGGTCGACAACCCGGCTGCTTGGCGCTTACTTATTGATTAGCTTCCACGTGATTACTAATTTATTATTTCACGTCTCTACGTGAAAGTTAAGTAACTGTGTATCTTCATAATGCATGCAGTCTCATGCAAGGTTCATAACGAATAAACTTGCCTTATATTTCTGGAAAGAAAGTCTATGCTTTCTTTCCAGAAATATAAGGCAAGTTTGTCACGTTTTCATAAAGTAAATAAATAATTACACAACTAAATTCAGACACATAAAAACCGCAAGTAAAGATAATAATTTCCTTATATTAAAAACCACAAGGAAATTATAATTGTGGATAAAGAATCGAATATTAAAAGTGCTTCACAGCTTAAAGTTTATTATTAGCTTCGGTACTTGAAGATGAATCACGAGTTCTCGTTTTGCAGCACGTTACTTGAAGTTTTAAGAAAGCATAAGATGAGCAAAATGAAAACAGAAAACTCGTCAAATAGCGAATTAGCACATACCTGCGCAAAACTCTATTATCCCGATCATTATTTGGGCTTTCACATGAATCCTTTCAATCGAGATGACTGAATGGGGCTTTGTCAGTGGCAGGCTGCGTCAGACCCTTTATGCCATGTCCCTTAACCTCTTATTCTGTAATTAGGCCCTTGGATATCGCGGGAAACAGGATGCCGTGTATTGTTCACCAGTGGCAATTTAAACTGACAAGATTTAATTATTTTTTCTTGTCAATCTACGATTTCATTTTTTACATGGAGGAATGACATCTAAGATTTTTTAGAATGTTAACACAACACGTTTAAGCGACAGATAAAAAATATGTGAATAATTACAAAACTAACATATAAAAGTTACATAGAGGGAGGATACGTATAAAGATTGCAAGTTCACGGAGCCGATCTCGGAAAATTGAGAAAACATCGTCTATCTTTTTTGTCGAATGCATGTAGTATTTTTTATTTTAAACAAAATTATTGAATGTAGATTCAAAATCGTGACGCATTATATTCATCACATTAAGATTAATAACTTACGCTCTGTAATCAAAGGCATCCACTATATTATAAATAAATTATTTTGGAAACCAATGAGACGAAATAGGCTTAGTAAGAAAGTACAACGACTTGTTTTCTAATTAAAATTATACTTCTATTTGGGTCAACTGATGAGAAATTTAATTCCGAGTCTGATTTAAGAGACACCCACACAACAAATAAAGATAGGAAAGCCGTAAACATGTGAATAGATTATTGATCGTTAAAATCGGTCCGTCCGAAACATGAGTCGAGGTCGACTCTGACGCAAACATACAATGTACGAAATTGTTATGTCAACCCACACACCATGCGGAGTCAGTTACACCGCCATATCCTGCTACTAAGGAAGCCTAAATTGAATGGACATGTAGTTAAATTTATTCTTAGACCAAATAAGTGGTAGACTATGAGACACTAAAACAAATTGATATCTTTGATACCTCAAAGCAAACAAGTATTTGAAGTTACAGCGTATTGTTATGTACGTTTTTGAACTCCAAAAGCGAATAATATCTACAAACTATTGTTTAACAATGTTACAGGTACAGGTAATGTTACAGGACCATGTCGATTTTTAATAGGTACCTACTTATTAATCGACCTATCTGCGTACACTCTTTCAAAAAATATGCTTTCCAATATCAAAATTATCATAAAAAATCATGATATACATAACATGTATACAAACATAATGGACCAATACATAACCTCCTTTTTGCAAAATGGCATTATAAGCCTTGTATTAAATACAATTTAATGAGTTTTTTCGCGAACCTAAAAATATTTTTCTTTATCTGCATTACTTGAGTTTCCTTAAGATGTGCATACAACTGTTACAATTAAATCAGTTTTATTAATATTAATTTTAACGTATGTTTTGGAAAGTGTATTTAACTTTTCCTTGCCATTAATTTTGATTGTCGGTACGCCAGCTTATGCTTGGATGCAGGACTATACGGAAAATAATTATACAGACAGACAGAGTTTTAATTCTTACTAATAGCCGGACATTCCACCGAGCGAGGCAGGTGGCGACTTGTTCCAAAGACCGGTCCGCTTCGCCATATCGCAAAAACATGCATTCGATTCGTCTTAACCACTTTTGTCAAGCTAACATTTATGCAAAGGATTTCTTGCATTATCAAAATCGCAATCAGCCGCAAAAACAACAATCCTTTACGTCAAAGCTAATTAAGAATGTGCATTTAAACACGAAGTATTTTTTAAATTAAGAGTCTCGACAATAATCGGGTTGTTTAGCGATCGATTTTTTTATAGGTACAGTGTAATGGACTCATAATATTTGTGAATAATTTGTACTTTAAATAAATGTAGCGCTATGTACACAAATTAGAGTACGTATAAAGCTGTACATTTTAATTATCGAGACATCAAACGGCGTCTTGCGTCAGTTTCTTGAAGGCAGTTATTAATAATATCATTCGCGTTATGTCGACCGCGCAACATTAGTGGCGCATTCAGGATGTTATCCGAGAGTCAATGTCCGTTTATGTGCAAATGGGCGCGATCGATTACACGAAGTCTTTATATAAATAGGCGAAGACAAAACAGTTCAATACTTTTTTCTTTTGTTTAGGTAGATTTTCTCTTTGTATGGTAAAAATATCTCAATACTTGATAGTTAATGAAATTCCGATGATTAGACAACACTTATTATCAAGATCGTATCCACTCAAATGTTATATGCATGTAGGTACCCCTTGATTCTTATTCCCTTTCACTTATCTGTCTGGATCGTAAATTTACTTTTTGACCACACATAAATAATTTTATCCCCCGAACGGTAAATGCCGTTAATTTGCCAGCTTTTATTGGCAATTTTATGGGTAACTGTATTTATTGCTTCATGTTTTTTGAGTTTAATTACATCAATGGCAGGATCTTATGATATATCGCTATAAGTGTTATAAGATTCTTTGATAGGATTTTGAATGAACAATGTCTAGTAGTTATTTTCCCCATTCAGACAATTAATAATTATATATTTATTGCGATGCGGGCTTCCTTGGTGAAGATATTAACTAACATTGCATGCATTCATCAGTATAATTATTATACCACATGTTCGCATCGTGTAATACAAGCCATTCAAGCCACATATTAAATTCCAATTCTACAGCCTGGCTAACCAAGATACATTTACAGGTCGAATTTCTTAAAACCGTCGTCAACGCTGTTGATACAACGAATTAAGGAACAAAATATTGTTTTGCGTCAGCGAGACGATTTTCGATAGTTGAAGACAATGAAGCGTGTGATTCAATCGTGGAGCACAGACAGGTCCGAGCCAAGGGTCGGGCGAGTTATGACGTGGCGAAAACAAAACAAGTTCGAATCGATTCCGTGCATTCCATCGCTTCACGGATTCTTCGGTAAGAATGCGAGCCCGCGAGCTGTAATGATTATAATCTCGATTTAGTACTCGATTCGTCATCGTCCGATTTAGTTAATGGAACGGCCAATAAACGTGTGAATCGGCCGGGATGACTTTCGTTCGTCCATAGAAATTTCGAGCCATGTAATCGAGTCTCTCACGGTGTATAAATTTTCAATCAAGTTTTCCCCGTTTGGTGAGGAACGCGAAAATGGTAGGGACGGGACGAGTTCTCGGCTCGGATAGATTCCTGGCTGTTGCCCTTTATGGGGAATAATAAAAAGTTGATATTTTGGAGAGGTCCTGGAGTCAGGATGCGGACGCGGTCGCATGGGAGCGGAATGTGGTCCGGCGGGGTCCGGGCGCGGGCGGCAGGCTGCGCGGGCGCAGAGCCGGCCTATAAAGTGCGACTGAGTGGTTAGCCCCGTAATTATTATGCCGTGAGAGTGCACGGCCGATCACCCCGTCCCGAGCCATAACGCCACCGCGCATTGTCTTAATGACTGTTGCGAATCGCATGAAAGCTCCCTCTGTCATGTGGTTATTAATCTACTGGTTTCTGTTTCTACGCAGTACGCAGCTTTTAAACATACTACACAGTGCACAATTTCAAGCGATCGAGTTCAATCAAGCGAGTTCTTATTAATTACTTTATTTTATAAAGGTGTTCAAGTAATCATATGACTTTAATGAGCATTCAACATAATCAAATTCAAGTCTGCTTTGATTTTTTTATTTTGTGTCACTAAATGAAAGTCCAAAATCAAAATTGGTTTATTTTCTTTATACGCCTGTAATAAAATTGGATAAGGTATCTGATAATGATACCTGACTTTGCATTCGATCATTTACATAAAAAAACTACACAGCAAATAAGGTTTCATTTGACGCATGCAAGGAACATTAAAAATGTCAGTTAATCTGAATGTCCAATACTTTATTGCCTTACATATGTTACAAATAACAACAATGCGTGGTGGTGCGTGATTGTCTGAAGAAAAGTCGTTAAGTATAACACTAATTTCCGTCACAGCTCATTGAACTGGTATCAATAACGTATATTTGTATAAAAATATCACATCTATCGTGTAAGACTTCAAGTTGAAACGCAACTCACTTTTTGTTGAAATTTCATCCGTTGAAAACAAAGTTGGAAGTTAATTGCATATCGATGAAGTTTTTAACTGACTCAGGCTTTCTTAGAAATTAATATTGTATCATAAATAGAGAAAATACAGAAGGTGCATATAACTGACATTATATTTAAATGAAATGACGCGTAACTAAAAATGCTAACCGCCCGCAGGGAACTTCCGAATGAATGCCACAATTCATTCAAGTTTTATTATATAGAAGACGTAATTTATTTAAATCTGAATAGTGAAATAGTATCACATCGCGTATTCTTCCTACCGTCATAATACAGGACCCGGCCGCGTGATTTGTATTACATCCATATGTATCAATGTACCTAACATATCCTACACATGGTACAATAAAATGTATTTAATTGTAGTAATAAAGGCCCATTATGATACAAACCTTAAACATTGAATCTCCAAGGATCGCGCCAAAAATAGACTTGTGATGCTTGTTGATATCAATTTGATTCTGTATATTCGTATAACCTTGGCACTATAGTCACCACACTAGTCTATTACGAAGAACGTTTTTTTTTATTCAGCCAACAATATATTTGGTAAGTTGGTACATGAGTTTTTTACTTACCACTAAATACCCTTTGGGGGCTGCTCTAGACATATAGGACAGGATCTACAGGACTTCCAGAGGAACCATCTGATGACCACGATGATTGGGCCAAGATTGCCATTCAGGGTCACACAGATACCTCTGTTATGATACTGTATGTTTAAACTTATTCTGTTTGAAAAACCCACGACGCATCTAAGCATATATGACTAAGCGTTAATTATTTGCTACACTCCAAGGTCCAATCCTGATAGTATATTAGAATCCGTTTAAAATAAGTATACGTATGGAAATGACTATAGGCAAGCGAGTGGAAACCGCAACGTGTGACCTAGTTGGAAGCGTGGACAAACGTGTAAAGTAATCGAATCGTACAGGTACAAAGGCCGTGTTTATCGTACTATACACTCGCTCTGGTTTCGCCTGATATTGTTTAAATTTTAATATGTAGGTGCCAGTTAAAAAGATGTTCAGTTAAAGAGTCAAGTGTCTTTGGGTTTCATTAAGTAGGTAATGCACTTACGCTAAAAATAGTGAGTGGTAGAAAAAGGCGTTGAAATTGAAGTGCCAAACACTTCCAGACTTCTAATATAAGACCGTCATCTCCTTGGAGCAACAAGAGGAGCACAGCACTACTTATAAAACCTTATTTTACTTTTGGTATAAACCGTCGTTAATAAAATTTCTATAAATTACTTCCAAATTAGTGTCTACTTATGGTAATCTAAGCAGTAACAGAATACACAGACAGATCCTTAGGTACTTCCATTGATAACTGTATTAGTTAACTATATAAAATATATGCGAGAACATAATATACAAAAGGAATGCGTGGACGAAGACTCACTCCGCAAGTTGATGTCATTTCAAGCTCGAATGGTTCCATTGCTAACGAGTAAAAAAAATTGCCAATTTAACATTTATCGTTCGATAACATTTACAGTTTTTGTCGGCACGGTACCAGCGATAGCGATTAAATTAATCGTCCATGAAAGCAGGCGTTCACCGAATGTCAGTCTTCCTGAATCGCACACGATATGCGATTTCCTTTACGTGTGATTTGTAACGTAATGCATTTGTTATGTATAAAAGAAATCCTTCCGATTTTCAGTAGAACAATGTGTCGATGGTTCCGGGACTTCACTTTGATAGGTTATTTCTGAAAAGGGAACTCGTTAAAGAATTTCGATGCAACTCTCTTTCCAACGCGACTTAAAAATATATTAATATCTAAAATATACCTACCTCCATGAATAATGAAGTTATAAGTGTCTATTACATTAATTAACCATTAAGATTAAACGACTAATATTTATAGTATTTTATTAGAATCTATGTAAAATTAGTATTACTCAAGATTACAAATAATATATGAGCAAAATAAATTTTGAAACAAACGTAAAAAATGTCAGTAACGGCCCAACATATTTAAAATTAGAACAATTCACAGACAACGACGTTGGTGGCGCTAATACAATACCAATATTAAACAATCGTGTTTTGTTTTCGTGAACGTTTCCGTCCGGTGGACCGGACACATGTGATACGATCTTCGTAATAGAAGCTAAGGAACGATTAACTTCGTTAAACCGTAGTTATTAAGTTGCTTACAAGTAAAGCTTTTTATAAATGCTGCTTTAATTATTATAAGTAGACTTATGGCGATAACATTTGCCTGTTTAAAAAATAGATAGTTATTTAACTAGTTTCATTTAAACGAACGTAAATAAATGTAAATAATCGTCTCAAAGCGCTTTTTCAAACTATGTTTAAACTAGACGTAATTATCTCTTTATTAATACGCATAACTTTATGAATTAACCAGCCGTTCAAATAACTTTCTAAATTAAACACAGTGTGTTGAAGGCCTAATAGAGTCTAATGTTGGCAGCACTGTGCTAGGCGAGGAGACATCACGCCGCGTTATGAATGAACGGACCCCCGGCGGAGGGGGCTCGGAATTCCAAAAACTCGAGTGGGCGTCGGCTATCGAAAGATATCGATTTAACTACGGTCCGACATAATAGATGCACTAGGAAAAGTTAACTTCGATAAGATATTTATTTAATTTCAAGATTTACAAATATGTACCACCTACTTTCAAATATTTTGTAAATTACATATAAAGTATATTATAATTATTACATACAATATGTTTTAACTTAATTGTATTGTCTGTTTGATTCACTTCCGTCAGCATTAACTGTATTTATAGGATCTTTGTTCTCTGGAGTAACCCACAAATAAAACTATAGTCTGTTGTCTGTATTAGGTAGGTAAATAATAATTTTGCCGACTTCGTGAATTTGTCTAAAATAATTACTGACTGTTTATAGTAGGTAGGTAATTATTATTCATGAAACATTACAATAATATTCCTACAGATCGATCATTCTTTAAAAGTAGGCACCTAAAATAGTTCAACCTTTTTATTTTTAACTGCGAATCCATCGTTATGGTCGAACTGACACTTTTTGTCTGTGGTTGGAAAATTGAAATGGTTGTTTTTAATTTGGAACAAAGG
>DWLZ01000091.1:0-13947 GCA_018251995.1 Urbanus velinus | reverse complement strand
AACGAGCTTACAGTCCTCCTGATGGTAAGTGGCCACAGCCGCCCATGGACATCTGTAATCATCCCCATGATCACCTGAGATCGGCAACAGATGCGTTGCTACCTCTGAGGACTGAGTTGGAACGCCTTTGATAAGCATGTCTCCCTTACCACACTCTTCAAAAAATAACATATCAGCGCTACATTGCTGTTATAAGGCAGAAACAGGTGTGGAGGTGGTGCCACCGGAGTCGAACCATAACAGAAGCATATTTAAGTGTTTATTTAAATTTATTACACGGATTGCGTCACGCGTATATTTAATATCATTATCATTTTATAATAATAAACTTATCATCATTATCCCCTTAACAGGCTTACTCATAAGGCCCAAAGAAACTGTCATTAATCTATGAATAGCAACTTAAAGCGTCAGAGTAGGCACTTACGATACCGATCACAATGGCCCAATAAGAGGGCCCAATTGAATTTTATCACAGATAAAAAAGCTGCTATTTTATCTGTGGCCCTCTTTGTCCTTATCTCGTTTAGTTGAATTACTAGTTACTAGATTCTTGAAGTTTATTTTTTATCACATTATTTATCTTATTCAATGTTTGGTCAACATAAAGGTGGCAAAGAAAATGTCGCTTAAATGTAATATTAGAATGTAATAGGTTTCGAACTTTGCAATATTTTTGCTGTTATTTTTCGTTCTACTACGACGAGCTATATCTATGCTTTAGAGATGATAGATGAGAAGCTTTTTGTTTTCGCTGAGATACTATTAACGCCTCAACTATATAAACTTTATATGGAGAGTGGAGATATATTATAGGTATATAATAAGGTTGTAATGTTTCGGTGTATCTGAAGAAAAGGCATATATTGGTTCCATATCAGTCCTTAAGGCTAGGAATGAATTTCTGAATGTTCTTCGACAGCGCGATAGTTCTATTATGTATAATTACAAAAGAGTATGTATGACAAACACTTACTACAAGCCACGCTTGTTAGGTACTTTAATTCTATAAAAAGGAAGAAAAATTAAATATGCCTACTACGATACATATGAGTATATCGTAAATAAACCTTGGGTCATAAATGAATGAGATGTGAGTAAACCAATTAATTCCTCCGATTTCACTTTCTTTAAATATCCACATGATTAATAAGATCGAATTGACAATTCGAAGCTCAGTGTCTGCTCGCATTTGTCGTAACGTTATCTCATATTCTGGTGATCGATAGAGACGGGCGTTATAATTAAACTCGATAACATCGACATGTAACGCGCCGCTGTTGCTGTTACTGTTATCGATAGCTGGGTGGTCGACCACCCGCAGACTTGCGCAAGCGCATCACGCACACGACCGTTACCTAAATTAAGTGGGCATTAGCATGTCGTTGAGACAATGGCCCGATTCACTTGGTTTAGGGATCGGTCCGTTTTGATTGTGTCTCGTTTACGTTAAGTGTGAGATTACTTTTATTAATACGGAACTCAGAGTGGCTATAGGGCAATAGCCAAAGATATCTTTGAAAAAACGGAGATATTTTGTAGGTATCATAAGGAACAGTCAATAATTTTATATAAATTAACCTGGATTTGTCTTTCCGTCAGAGAACAATGATACATATGTCAATCAAATATATTTTCACAATGTATTTAATTATATTATTCAAATAACGTTTATTGTCATTGAACTTGTGAAGATACGACCTACTGGAAACTGTTTTTACAGAACTCACACCATACCGGTTTTACACGCAATGAATCCGGGTTAGACCCCCGGCCAGACAGATATACGTATTCTGACAGATGAATTTTGATTTTTGTTTTGGGTCTGGATGTTAGTGTATTCGTCTTTATGTGTTTGTTCATATCAGTTGCGACACAGGAAAAAATTCTTGTGTGGGGCTTTGAGTTTAGAAAGCGTTGTTTTTATTGTATTTATCTATACAAATAAATACAATTAAAGTGTCTGTTTGTGATTTGAAAATAACAATTTTTTATTCAATATGAATGTATACTTTAATTTTTGAAAAAAACAGCAGTGCGCGCTCCACTGGCACGTGCGCGCGCTCGCGGGAGCGCTGGGTATCACTTATTTTTATAAAATTAATATATTATTTATTTTTCCCCAACATTATCATTTTAAATGTAAAAATGCAAAACCGGTAAACATAAAGAAGTATGTTCCAGCCACAAGGAGCCGAATGAATATGCCGTTCACAAAGCAACGAGAGTTGAATGTCGACGACAAATAGATCGGAAATTGGACTATCGAGAACGGATTGAATCCGGAACGCCCATTGTAGACGGCGGTTGTACTGCACAGATCTGTGCACTGAAAAACTACGGATCTTGTTTAAATTTAATGTGGACTAAATGTATTCATTCTTAACAAGACCGCAAAAAATATATAGAAGCTCCATTAATAAATATACTGCAAATAAGTAACTATCGATTAATGTGGAGGGATGTGAAGGAGGAAGGGGGGGGGGGGGGTGGGGGACAGACAGAGATCCGGGGCATATGCCTCAAGCGCCAGAATCAGAGAACGCCAGTATCGAAGTGTTTTTTTCATTCAATTCAGAAAAGGGGGCTACTATCAAAAACTTGTTCCGAAAAAATGCAAATTCGAGGCTGCATTTAAAAATTTTTGTACACACTATGGACGTGATTGATCAACTACAAGTAAAAGTCTTAATATATATGTAGACACTTTCCTATCAGACAAGAATAAATTGGGAAGCCTCAAATGGAAAAGCAATGTTCTTCAAACTAGCACAAAGGATCCGTATACAGCTTCTAAGCTAATTGAATTGATTTAATTGAATAAGATTGTGAATATTACTCCTAGTGAAGTCCTTCGTCCATTAATTTATATGTATATAGAATCGCGATCATTGTTTCTACGAGTAGATAGCGTAGCTGTTTTTTATAACAATTAAGCATTAAATAAGCGTCTAGTCCACTTTATTTTAAATGGTAACTGCCGCCCGCGGACATCTGTTATCAACCCTAGATAAGATTAGAGCCCTACATGAGGTCAGTTACAGATGAGTTGCTACTCCTAAGAACTTAGACCGCCTCGCATCTATGTCTCTAAAAAAGATGCATGATATATACTCCCATCATATCAAAATTTTCGATAGAAAAATCGAGAACATTTCTTTAAAAATAAAACTAAAAGCTGATATTATTGATCTTAAATTTTATCTTCCAACCCCAGGTGGCTAGGTGTCAATTCTCGATTGCCCTTCGACATGTCAACAGGCAACTTGACGGTTCGACCAACTCTCGTAAGTTTTAAGATTGTTCCCACAAGAGATCTTTCTTCTAAATATATAATGTTATCTTGCAAGTTGAAGTTTTTCTTGTACATTTTAAACTTAGAGATATAACTTTACGGAATAAAAGGAAACCACAATTTTAAAAATATTATATGTAACATTTTATATTTTGCACTATTATACTCGTATTAAGACTTATATATTTATTATGAAGGAGAAGGACCTTTAGTATTTATTACAACAGTCATTTCCATATTAAGGAGAAATCCGTACAATGAGCTTTTGTGTGTAGAAGGATGTACTAGAAGGCGATATGTTATAGCATTGACCAAATTTGGCAACATGAAAAAGCCAGTTTGTCAATTTTTTACACGAACACTATTCAAGCAACAAGAGTATTGTCACAACATGTATGTTCAGCGTATTTTCACATGACTGCCATTTCAGTTCATCAACACACGGATGACGGACGCACAACGATTACCGTCCATCAGCAATCAACAACACAACATTAATTCCGGACATTACCGCTCCAACCGTAACCGTACTGAACCGTACCGGTCAGTCGCTCATAACTCGGGGTAACGAGGGTGATTTATGCAGGTGTAAGCCGCAATCACGCGCCATTGTTGAAGAAGATACGAGAGCAATTGCTGGAATGGATTCGTTCTTTAGCGCTAACTAAGACGCAAATAGACATAATAGTTGAGAATTATGACATCTGTGCTCTGCTTACAGTATGAATATGATTAATTGAAAGTTGTGTTGAATGTTTCTTACTGAGAACAACCTATATATAAAAAACAAATAATTTATCAAAAGGTAATATTTACAGTCTGCACCACATCTAAGTAAATCTAATTAGGATCAAAAGTAAACCGGTAAGTTTAGAAAACGCAAAGGAATAACATATCAGGCTTTATTCTATCCTGAAACAAGAATTTTGACTGTATTAACAATGTAGACAGTCACTCTTCTACATGAACACTATCTAAGACCTTTGTGATATTAGAAGACATAACTCGAGGTATAACGAGGGTGATTTATGCAGGTGCAAGCCGCAATCACGCGCCATTGTTGGCGGTAAGATATGGCTCCAGCAGTCCCGCAGCTTAGGCGCCGTATCATGAGCGCCTGGGGAAATTAATCGCCAAAGACCGGAATGTAGGTGAACGCTACCGGGAACTACATGTTCTATTGACTGCTATGCTGATTTATAGGGTACAAGAGCAGGGTCTACAAGATCCGAGTGAGTTATTGCCGCATAACGTAGGAAGCTGCAAAGATGCTGGTGATATAATTGGAGTAGAAAACTAATACTTACTTTGAGAAATTTCTGGAAACTATTTCGATTAAAAATTAAGAAATCCGGAAGACTTTTAAAACCTTACATCAGTCAATCCACACCATGATTTTAAATACTTTTACGTTTATTTTCAGATAAAGAAGTTTGTAATCGTTTAAACGTGATAGAGTGGAAGCAGGAATATGCTACTGAGCATATTCCTATCTCCTAACATACGAGTATTATCCATATGAAATCGGATCCCTGGATCATGACATTGTATACTGAATGTTGAATCGGCCGAATTCAATTTCCAAGATAATGCCTATTAGAATTAGGGTATCCAACACCAGTAGGATATCAAAATCACCGTACAGTTGAGATTATACATTGGATTGAATTACTGGATAGATGTGAATCGTCCGTTCAGTTTAACGAAGCATAGTCGCAACACGTTAAGATGTGTGAGTTATAACCGAATGGCGTGATGCCTGGCCGTTGTCACCGCATCACGAGCGTCTAGGGAAATTAATCGCTACAGGCACAGAATGTAGGTAAAGTGTCAGGGCTAACGTGTTCTATTGACCGATGTAATGACTTCGGGGAAGGATATTGTGTAAGTATAGGAATTTTGCGAAGATGACAGCTCAGACGAGCCACAATCGTCTCAAGAAATTTTGAGCAATACCTAGATTTTGGGTTTTACTGAGATCATTGTTTTCACCACGGTGATTTATAAATCCATTATTCTGTTTAAATTTCACTTTTCGGTTGATTTTGATATCCTGCAACATTTTCCAGAAAAATCCAAAATAATATTAGACATTTCGTTGCAGTAGTAATCAGAGTTAATGCGTAGCATCATCTGGTCGCAGTAGTATTTTGCTTTTGAATCACGCCTACACGACGAGCTGGTATAGTACCACTATTCATTTAGATTTCCAACACGATGTTTCAAGACAAGGGTTGCCATCCTTTTGTGTTGTTCCGGCGATGTCAGCACCACGGGTGTCTGGGGAAATTAATTGCCTCAGGTACCAGAATGTAGGTGAAGCACGGCTAACGTGTTTCTATTGACCGTCGTAATGATTTATGGATGTAAAGCTGGTTGCTGGTGGCTTGCGCGTTTATTTATAGCGGATTACATATGTTACCTACGGTATACGTATCAGGAAAGTGCAATTCATGTATGACATTTTATCATCAACATAAATAATGGATAAAATCTTAGGCTCGATACAGGTGAACTTAATATTTAGGTAGATTGTCAACATTATACCTCTACATTTACATTTTAAAAGTAATAAAGGAAAAAATTAGCAATTTTGGATTAATTCGGTCTCTGTAGTAAGTACCATTTCTAAACTATTATTCATAAGCCAGCAGTCAGTTTAAGACCATTCATGTGAATTGTATAGCTTATGTCATCGATATAATTCTTATAAAAAATAAAATCAAAAATTAATTAAAAGAATTAAATTTTTGCTTTGGCATGATGCTTTACAATTTTTCTCAACGTGGGAAATGATAGTCGAAAATTTTTCATTTGCAATTATTATTTGCATCGCGTACCTTCTTTAGACGGATCGTAATATTGATCACCTACAATATATTTCCGACACAATATAAACAATGCAAAATATTAAAAATCGTCGCGTCGCAATTCGCATACCATGCTGCACATATCGCGGATGCTCGCGGCATGCACGCGGACCGCAACCTGAGGCATGTCGCGTTGCGGTCCGAGCGGTCTACGATCCGCGTACCGAGGCTACTATTGAAAATAAAAGACTACATGTACAATATATGTCAGTATTTTGTTACATTTAACGTATGTCAAGAAACAAGTGTTCAAATATCGATTCTTGATAAATAATCTTATATGATTTTTTAATAAATTTGGTTCATTCCTTTGAAAATCACTTGCCGATAGCGAATTAGTTCGATTATTATTTATCAGCATAATTTAGCTATGTTACGTTACTCTAGTTAATAGTCAAAATCACATTTATATTCAATTCCAATTATTTCATTATTTTTTCCAGGATTAAAATGCTATATTTTTCCTTTAAATGCTTTAACTAAAAAATGCAGCGGTAAAAGTTAGTTACAATATAAATTCAGTAACCATTCGTTCGTACAAGAAGCAATAGCCAATAGATTTTGCAGTCGCTCGAATGAACGAGGTAATCGATTACAGTGAGCCGCTTTTTAATTTTGTCTCAGTCAGTGACCGGTGATCTCGAAACATTCCCGCTCTCAGTCATTTCAGATTCAACTGCCATTCTTGAATTAAATTCTTTTCGATCCGGGAGCAACGAAATACTTTACAACATTCTTAGGATGTCGATGGCTAAGTACGTACGTTTTATAACGGAAATAATTTTATTGTGAAATACCTCTAGTATTTATTGTTTTTGTTTCATGATACATATGTGGAACTCACAGATTAGCTAACTTTTACGCTATTTATATAAAATATTAATAAATTATTTTATTTACTCAGGTACACACAAGATTAAAGGACCAATATCCAAAGGACCATTAAAATTATAACACAACGTAATGGCGATAAATATTTATCTTTCATTTAGCTTTCTTCTTTCAAACTGGATACACCGAGTTAGTAATAATCTGAGTTACGACGAGGATTGCTTGCCAAAATAAAAACTGGTGGATCGTACCAAAGGATAAATGAATAGAGTCTCCTGAGTCTCGCCAACTATAGCGGGCCACTTTTTTGCGATTTTCAATTCGTTGAGCGATCAATTAGACAGCTTGGGGTTTAATGGATTCGGATGTCATCGGGTCGGTGATCGATCACCTAGAATAAGTACATTAAGCAGTAGTTAGAGTGTAGCCGCCATTGGCGCGGTCACAGCTGATCGATGGGGCGCGCGCGGAAAAACGCGGGAATTTTATTTTTTTCGGCGGACCGAGGAAATGAGCAAGGCTATAATGTAAAAGCCAAGGTCCCATTACACGTCCTAATTATTTACGACTTGACAGGCCAATATTTTTTAAGGCTTCGCCGGAATAGCTCCGAGTGCTGTTAAAATGCTTTTAGCTATTCTGCCAGCGGAACGGGACGCTTTAATTTTTTTAACGTGCATTTGAGTTCTGATTAAAATGCCGTGTCGGAGTTACAGATAATGCTATTTGCTTGAATTTTTTATAAATTTTAGTGCTTTACATTATCTATGCTAAAGTTTTTATACAATTCTAGTCAAGGAATCTTTTCCTTTCTTACTAAATACCTGAAATAATGAAAAAAACACAATTGTTTGTTGTTAGTTTTATGTAATATATTTGTAAGATTAATTGCTTAAGTGCAAGAATTGCGAGGGCCTTAAAGGGAAGCCATTTGTAATCAAGTGGAATTACGCCGCAACTGGGCACGACAGCTAAATAACCATAAAGTCCCAAGAACTGACCCTGCTCCTAGTGTAGATAGCGCTTTCTAACTATAATTGCGTGTTGCCAGCAACAATAATATGTGTTCGTAACCGATAGTTACCACAGATTCGCAACGCAATCAAGGATCCGCAAACAACCTGGCAACACAATGATTTGGTCATTACATAGCCTGGATGTTGCCAGCGCGATGAATAAAAAATGGGTTAATGAAAATCGATATTATTCAATTCATAAAACGTAAATAATGTTGTTTGGCTATCGCATATTGTCGCGTGTACCCGGGTAATGGAAATAAAATTTAACGGGGCGTATAACAATAGCTTAAAATTATAATGAAATGGAGTCAGGGTTCGTTTCCGTGCACCGACCGGCGCGTATAAGTGATGCAGTCACGGAAATGTCACTGATTAAAAACAAAAAAGTAAATCAAATATGGCGGTGAGTGACGGCGAGGCGCGGGCTTGATTTGATGAGTTTATTAATTTTAAAAAGTTTTGGATGTGCATTTGTGTCGTGAGTAACAGCATGACCAAATTTTATGAGGAGGGAGATTACTTTTGAAATTAATGACACGTTCATGTTAAAGCTCGCAAGGACTTGACTTTTTTGGACATATTATTTGTATCTATATTTCATAGGACGTTTTACTTGTATTATTTGAGTTAGAGTGAATTGGTCTTTACTTCGTCGTAAATAAGGGATATTATTTACGACAAAGTAAAGACCAATTTTGTAACACTAAAACGGTTTACGTTAAATGAGTGAAGCAACAGTTTTATTGGAAACATCAACGACAAATGGCTTGGAAATCAATACGTAAACCAGACCGCAATGAGTTATCCCCGCACGCATGATCAGTCATTTCGCCGCTTATTTTCGCTTAGTAAACCCGTTAATAATTTAAGATTACAGCTGTCGATCGCTCCCACGTACATTCGTATTTCCGCCGGCATGCGGGCGCGTAAATAACTCAATGTACACGTTAATTATGTCGAGTGATTCGAGTGATCTTGAATGAACCGGGCGCGACGGCAAACGGAACGTAATTGCACGAATGTTTGAATTCGGAACGACGTAATTTTGACGTATGCTGGTCGTGTTAGTCTGTGGTTTATAACCATGTTACCGAATGATTTCGGATTTGAATTGCGAAAGCTTCGCACATTTGCAATTTCGTACACTATCGCGAAATGTTTTACGCGTTTCCGTATCTTTATACATAATTAGTAATAGAGTTAACTTAAATTACTTCGTCTTGTTGCAGTATATTACAGAAAATAGTTAAGGACAACGATTTTGAGTTTGAGAACTTTTGAGAACGTTTGAGAACGCCCTTATGATGTTCTGAGATGATATTGAAAAAGATGGTTTTAAAAATCTAATTTGGTAGGTATTTCAATACTGACTTGGTAGTATGTGCAACTTACGTAAATCAATACTTACTTATATAAAAAAGAACAAAACATTTCGTTCATACCCAGCGTATAGTGTTTTTAAAAAAAAGTTTTTTAAAATGGAACAATAAGCTCGAAATTCAAAAGTCGCTTCCATCTCCATCGCGACCGCGTTTTGATTGACGTTCCACTTCCGCAATGGGAATACGTTTGTATGAAGTGCAGTTGTACTTCGCATTCACTTTTTGAACAAATATCGTGCCGGTTGACTGGGTCACAGGGTTTGTGGCATATTTTGAATCGCTTCAATGGTTTTATAAGTCTTTTTCAGGTATTTTCTTTTTATGTTGTTTCGTATTATCTGTGGATAATTGAATAACTTGTTTATTTGGATTCTTTATAGTGTAGTAATTTTGAGCTTATGGAAATCTCTATAAAATATAAACAGTTGCGTAGAAGTCTATAAGAATATTCAGAACCTTTCAGTCTCTTTAAAGTTAAGTACGATAGAAAGAAAGATACAATCAAAAAGTTATGAGGTATTATAACTACTTACTATGCGATTAAAATAAGAAAATGAACGCAAATGACCTTGAACTAAAAAAATTCAAGGTAAAATCTCAGACAAATAAAATAGGTAGATTACTCACCGCTTTGTATTTGACTGAAGCCAAAAAACTACGCTACTTTCATGTATTTTTACGCACACACACAAAACTAGCGTAGTTTCTTTTCAGTACCTTAAGTCAGTTTACGCTCACATAATCACTTTATAACCCAAACATTTTAAAAATGGCTTCATTTTTTGTTAGGAATGATAGATCTACCTACTTTATTTATCTGAGGGTAAAATTTAAATAGATTTACCAAATTCTAAACGAGGTCACGAGCAACGTCACGAGTCAGGCTTAGGTTTGTAGCTTCCCACGATTGCATAACAAGCCTTTACGAATTCGTCTAATTCCGTCGTCGAATTTGATTTGGTTTTCGAAATAGGTCACAAATTTTGACATCCCAGGTCAGGTGTTGAAGGGTCTACAGTCATTGTTAGGTTCAGTTCCTGTTTAGTTAGACATTCTACTGTAAAACGTGGCATCTGGTCGAAATTAATCATGAAAAACGGGGAAACTTATGCAAACTATAAAGCTTTTCTACTTATATATTTTCTGTAATCAAAATGTGGGTACTCATATTTGCAACTACGAGAACAGATTTCTTCATGTACAGCTCAATGTACATTTTTAGTTTATTAAAACCTCGATGCTTTAACCTTTAGTATTTCCTATATGTATTTAATAATTCCCAAAAAATCCACTTAAAATAAACTACATACACTTTGTTCATTTACACAGTTGGAGTTGGCTCACGGTCCGTTTGGGGCAAACTCGAGACGAAGCTCCATTTCATTAACATAAACAGAGGTCAGCAATCCGACTCCAGTAGGACCTCTGTGTCGGTGGTGCAGATAAAGTTTTAATAGCGAGGTTTACGATGCGTTACCTTTGAGGACTGAGTTGGAACGGTTAGTCCTCAATGTGTTGTTACTGAGAAAATTAGCCCTATTGTAGACTCCTAGAGTTTTAAACGTTATACATTTTAAATGTTAGAAGTTGATGTTGTTAAATAAAAGAAATACGTGTGAACCAGGTTTTATTCTGACTCAAATTACAATTAAATGAGGTGCCCAGTGGCCTAAAATTATATAAGAAAAAATAGCTAGTGGTGTAGTCCACGCCGACCGCGAGTCAAAAGACGAATGACCGAACGGGCCCTGTGATCCCTCCTCACTACAAGATGGACTGAAAGCGCCTGAAGAATTTAAAATGCAATCGCATTGTTTGTTGCGCAAACAAGCTCCCCCCTTTCTTTTTACCCCCCGTTTACAGCAAATTACCTATTACCTTAATAGGGGATCATACGGTCAGACGGCAGTTATTTTAAACTCTGTCATCTTCATTCGTCAAATTATCAACAAGAGGATTTATACTAAAATATTGATTGCCGCAACCCTTTTTATGTCCCACTGCTGGGCCGTACCCAGACCCGTGAAGACCCGTGTCTTCTCCCACAACTTAGAGAAGGTTGGAGCATACTTCACCACGCTTCTCCAATGCGTGTTGGTGGTGTATATATTGATTGCTTCGGATAATTTTGCATATTTAGAAATATTTTAACAATGTAAGAAGATTTAAACATAGGACCCCTGTAAGAACCTTTTGTCCTCTCAACAAAGTTTCAATTTCGCTTATATCTTGCATTACTGCCCTCATTATTTAATAATAAAGTGCCTCAAGACAAAATAAAACGCAAGGGCTGCGTCATTATTCCAGCGACATAACGATCCGGCGTTACAACGAACAAGCTCATTATGGGATGGTTGTTTTTTCAGAATGTAGTTAAAAATGTTCGTTAAACGATTTAACCATTAAAATTTTAATTATGCCACAGCTTTTGGCCATCGCTTTAAGGTTCTATTTTCGTTTAAAATCGCGTTTTAACGAGTTCGCAGCGGCGCGTTTGTCTCCCGGTAATTTATGGTCACGTCACAATCATTCAGTTACGTTTAACTACCTGAATGCTTATACATACATATAAAGCCTTTTAATATCTATAAAAAATTGCTAGGAGTAAAGACAAATTATTAGGTCTGAAAAAAGGTAGGCGTCAACGTATGTAAAAATGTACCTACACGTATTACCTAGTATCGTGATAATATAAATAACGTATTAATATGTTATTTATAATATTTTACACATTTTAAAATTACAAAAACACTATAAAAAGTGAAATGTACGTGTATTATTTGTGAAAATTATTTTGACCTTAATTTGATTACGAAATGCATAGCATTTTCTTTCGGGCAACACCTACTTAAGTTCACATGCGTTTTCCCAACAAACTTTGTGACTTCAAACTTCCAAAAGTTCCCAGGGCCGAATCATACAAGTGCCCAAAGTCACGTACCTTAAGAGCCCTCGCGAGACCATTAATTACTTCTCGTTTATACTTTGACAGATAATAATTAGACTGGCGAGAGCTATTTACCGCCGACCGTCGAATAACCTGATTTAAAGTGCTCGTTAACTTTATTGGCCGTCTCATTACTCATTTGATAGTGATGAAGATAACACGTTTTTATTAGATACGGGAAGCAGAGTTTTTATTAAATCGCAGCAAACTTAATGATTTTATAGATTTGATTGCGTAGTATGCGCGTAGTATGTATGGTAGATTAATGAAATGAAAGATTTTCCTGACATTTCTTTGTCTCTCATGAATGAAGACTACCAATTACCAGGCAAAGAGAATATTCCATAATGCTTCAATTTCTTCGAAACACTGCTCTCAAACCTAGAAAAATCTGTAAAAATATTTTAATGAATCTACAATTTTTGCAAAAGCATTGATCAATAGCCCGCGATTGATCTTCAGTCGCTTTTTATTTTGGATCAGAGGAAGCGGCGACGAGACGAATTGTCAGCATAATAGCAATTGCACGGATTGCGAAGATCTGATGAAAATAGCTGCCGCCCCACGGGACTGTCGGCAGAAATTTGTCTAGGAAGAGGGAAAATAAGAATTTGGATGCGCCATATTGGTTATTTTTTCACATAATAATCATCATCATCATCAGTCCATTATTGTCCCACTGCTGGGCACGTGTCTCCACACAGTGAGAGGGATTTAGGCCTTAGTCCACCGCGCTGGCCAAGTGCGAATTGGTAGACACATAATAATATCAATAACTTATTAAGTTATAACAAAGGCCGGTACTTAACAAGAATCTGCTAACGACATGTAAGATACTATAACTTGATTCAATAGAGATTATTATAAAAATCGTAGTTATTGTATTTACCAACTCGTTACTCACATGTTGTAGAGGATGAGCGAGGGGTGAGGTATCAATTTCAAATTACAATTTTTATTGAACCAAGTTATGCATACCTCGATGATGCGCACTATATCGCTCTCCCTTCCACACATAAGGCATGCAAATAAAAGTAATAAAAGTGTATACCACTATAACGAGTTTTCATGGTAAGTCGATTCAACGATGGATAATCTTAAATTGACATCCTTCCAAGTCTGAACATTTACATCTTATTCCATCCTTTCGCATGATTTATGCTGACGTATTATTAAATTTTAGCGGAGGGGCTTGGATAGTTTGCAAGTGAGGATATAGGGGATAAGAAGGATCAAATCGCAAGTGAATCACAATTTTGAAGATGGTAAAACCCTTGTGCTTCGACTCCGGTGGCATCACCACCACACCTATTTCTATCTTATAACGGCAGTGTTAAGCACTTCTGTGTTCTGGCTTGATGGGTGTGGTAAGGGAGACATGCTTACCCAAGGCGTTCCAACCAACCTCAGGTAAGACTGTTATTATTGAGGATTAAATACAAATGTCAATGGGCGGCAATTACCATCAGATAGACTGCATGCTCGTTTGTTAATTCCGTGTTAAAAAAAGTAATGCAATTGTAAAGCTCAGATAAATAAAATAGGTAGATTACTCACCGCCTTGTATTTGAGTGAAGCCAAAAAAATCACGCTACTTTCATGT